>LQNS02278078.1:12327425-12343112 GCA_001587735.2 Parhyale hawaiensis | reverse complement strand
CTGCTGCTCCCCCGTGAAACTCAGTGCTCCCCCGTCTTTTCCACCAATGAGCGTGTCAGCCATAAGAGATCTGGTTGACTCGCTGGCAAGTCTGTAACTGGGCCACAAAGCTCCCTCCTTCTCTATAGAAGCTCCTTGGCTCTACTGCATGAATGGGCATGTTAAATTCGAAATGGCTAGGGAAATACAACTGGAATACGAAACATATAAATTGACGATGCTTACATCCTGGGCGTTGAATATTCGTTCAAGAAGCAAAGAATCTGTTGATAGTGAGCCGTACGGGCAGGAGTGGACGGCCGAACAGCGTGTGGTCTATGACCAACTAAATAACACCTGCTTTTTTGGGGGGGAAGCAAAGACGATCTTGATGACGACCCAACGGGTCACGGGCCGTCTAGTATATACCAATCTTTCGTCTTCTGTTTTTTTCTCTTTCGTCTTCCGTTTTTTTCTCTTTCGTCTTCCGTTTTTTTCTCTTTCGTCTTCCGTTTTTTCTCTTTCGTCTTCCGTTTTTTCTCTTTCGTCTTCCGTTTTTTTCTCTTTCGTCTTCCGTTTTTTCTCTTTCGTCTTCCGTTTTTTTCTCTTTCGTCTTCCGTTTTTTCTCCTCTTGTTTCCCCAATCCCCTATATCCTACTAACATAATGGCAATAGCTCAAAGAAGCCGGGGTTTCTATTTTTTGTTTTCTATTTCTTTTTTCTCATTCGTCTTCCGTTTTTTCTCCTCTCGTTTCCCCTATCCTCTATATCCTACTAACATAATGGCAATAGCTCAAAGAAGCCGGGGTGTTAGTCCCGGTGTCTCTTTGGGAATGGGCCTCTTGGTTCGTCTACTGCCGCCTATCTAATCTAATCTAACACTCTGTGAACCTTGCGTGTTTGTGTCACGTTTATTTGTGTCTTGTTTGATACAGCTTCATCGCTTTTAACGGGAAGAAATTCGAGAGAATAGGGCCTCTTTCCATGGATAAGCTCTTTAATTCTATTGTATCTTTAATATGCACATGGAAAAAGCCCCTCGGTTGCAAGAACGGGCACGATGATTCCAAAGTTGCTACGGAAAGTACAACTGGAATACGTAGCATATAAATTAAATTTGCTTACAGACTGCGTGTTGAATATTCGTTAGAGAAGCAAAGAAGCTGCTGATTGTAACTAGAACGGGCAGGAGTGGACGGCCGAATAGCGCGTGGTCCTTGACCAGCTAAATAACACCTGTTTTTTCCGGAAGCAAAGACAATCGTGATGACGACCCAACGGGTCACGGGCCGTCTAGTATTATACTAAAAGTTTGCAGACCTTGTTTGCTTGTTTATTTACTTGTGTCATCTTTATTTACTTGCTTGTGTCTTGTTTGACATGGCTTCTTCGCTTTTGGGCGGGAAGAAATTCAAGGGACTAGGGCACAGCCGCATTCTTTCCATGGATTAGCTCTTTAATTCGATTGTATCTGTGATACGGACGTGGAACCAGCCCCTCAGTTGCAAGAACGGGCACGATACTTTCAGAATCGCTTCTGAAAATACAACTGGAAAACGTAACATCTATACTATAATTCTGCTTGAGGCTTCATCCGTACGTCCGTACGTTTATACGTGTGTCTGCACGTTACGCTTCTTCAGTATTAGCCAAGTAGCTTGGTATTAGCCGAGGAACTCCTTAGTATTAGCGAAAGCTCTAACTTGCAAGAAGCTCTGATTTTCGCAGGAAGGATGTTCAACCATAGCTATCTTCTTGAGCTTGCTCGTTTAAAAATTTTTAGTTAATTTTGAAGGAAAGACATGTAGCTCATTTTATGCGTATCACACATACCATACTGATCTTCATATCTTGTAAAATTTACTTTACTCGGGTCGCATAACGATCGAAGTATGGGAAAATCCTTAACGAGAACGTTGTTTGGCGCTTTGTAATCTTCGCATTTCCTAATTTTTGCGCTGTTTAATTTTTGCGCTTCAGTTGTATGGCACATGCCTCAGAAAATATTGAAGAACAATGCTTTGGCCTTGGTTTCGACTCTCTGGAATTTCTGTGAGTTCCTGGTGTCTAGCTCTCTTCAATCCAACTTTTCAGTTATTGTACAAGATCATCAAGTTTTGCAGGGCTGCAGCTTAGATTTCTTTTTTCAGTCTACGAGCTTAACAATTTTGTACCATCTTAGTAAACGTCTCCAGGCTTCTTTTTGTTGGGGCCAAGCTTTCAGTGCTGTTTAAATTAGGGCCTTCTTTAGGCCGAAAATCTTCGAATGCTGCGGAGCAATTACACTGCTATCGGTATGAAAGATACGCCTTTCAAATTTTATAGAGGAAGGTACATAAACTCTAGCTGATAGGAAACATTCGACAAGCGTCTTATATAGTTAAAAAATGCCAATTGAAAAGAAATTAATTTGGTAATAAAGTCCAAAGTTTTGTTAAATGCTGAAACGTGTGCGTCCGTTTGTATTTATGATGTTAGTCTGAGATTTTATTGAAAAACAATGCTTCTGCTCTCTGGTATTTCGACAGGTTCCTGATACTTCTACGCTTTTTTCCAGCTTTTCAGTCGTCGTACAAAACTATTGTAGTTCCAGTTGGCTGGAGCTATGTTCTACATTCACAGAGCCCCAAACTCCCACCAAGCAACGCTCTGTTCACAAAATGGAAAACCGACACAAAATAACAGAGACGAACGGATAATCTCCAAAATTTGTTCAACAACTGTTCTCGTCGCATTCCTAACAGTTCTTGTAAACTTGATGGAGTCACCCAAAACAATTGAGTGATGTAGCCAAAAGACGAGCAGACAAGCGGATAGCAAGTAAACTGGCTGGCGGAGAGCCACCAAAAGTTAATCATATTTCTAAGAGCAATTGGCACAGTTCCTGTACGTTTCATAGAAATCCTTCGATAACGTTGTGAGTTGTGTTGTTGAGAGACAGACAGAAAAACATTTCCTTAATGGCGGAGCCCATGAAAAGAAAACTGGAAAAGATGAGCAACAGAAAATACGGCTTGCTAAACAAGACATGTTCATAAATGAAATTAGTTGACTTTGCTTTAGTTTTTGCTGTGCATTTATTTCGCAGCAATACATAATAAAGAAGAATAATTTATATCCTTGGAATATCAATGTGTTTCGCCACTGAAAGCACAAGAAAAGAGGCGAGAAAAATTAATATTTGTTTGATATTGAAAGCAAGTGCAAGCTTGAGTAACAGTCCTGAATGAATGTACTAACCAGATTAGCTGCACAATTGCCAACTATTTCGAGATAAAAATGAGAATGCTTGGCCGCCGATAGGCTTACCACTTCCACAGATAAATAAAAAGGTGAGTATAAATTAAAAAGCTCGAAAGATCACATAACATATTACACATTTCCAAAGTACAATGGCGTAATGAGCATTAGTAATAAGAAAGTACAGGGATACTGAATTTTAGTTTTCAGAAATCAAAATAAAACTCTTACACTGAATAGTTTAAGCGTCAATCTTCTGAAGAATGACGTTCTACCAGAATAAGAAGCAAGGGGCGTATAGTATTCCCATAGATATGCAGAGCCCGTGAAGGAGTGTGTTCCCTCAGAGGATAACTAAAAATTCCACGTAAAAAAGAGTAGAATAAATCCCCATCATTAGAAATATGTATGAAAGTGCAAGGAAGTAAAACAGGACTAAGGGGAAGACGTTCAGAGGGCTTAATTACGTCTAAGTTCTAAAGTAATGTATTAGTTTCCCTTCGGCAGCGACCCATGTGTATCATAGACGAGGTACTTGCACCTTATTTTTTTTAAGTAGCTAATGTGTGTTTGGTAGGCAAAGTGTGTCAGAGTAGACAAGATTCCAGTATGAGAGGAGCATGTTATAGAAGATGAGATGCATCAAGTCGGATGCTCACGTGCGACTTTTTCTGGCATTGTCTGCTGAATTCGATTGTCTTGCCGTGACTGTGACGATTGTTTGATTATAGAGTACACTTCATAAAACTACATGAGCTCTGTGGTATGACATATTTCACTAAACCGCAAAAAACGGATAACCGCAAAAAAACGGATCTAAAAAAATTTTCTGAAATTGTAACTCACTCAGTATACTTGGCAAGATAATCGAAAGTTTACCACTGGCAGTGACTATAATATGAAAATAATTGTTACCACTGGCAGTTGCTATAGTGTTAAAATTGTAACAATTTGAAACTACGACGTTGGTTGGGCAGCAGCCATGGCTGCGGCATGGTAATTGAATAAATCGAGTTAGCTCTATGCTGATAACACCGGCAAAAGTTGTAATTGACCACCCGACATCGATGTAGATGAGGCTTCTCAAGAGTCATAGGTCAAAGTGCGTTATAGGTATAAATTAAAATAGTGTAATGACGTTGAATATGTTCGCTGCACTATAGGAAAGGGGAAAACACAATAGACAACCGTGGAATTTCCACGGGTCCCGCTAGTATTAATTGAATTTACTTACAGGCTGCGTGTTGAATATTCGTTAGAGAAGCAAAGACGCTGTTGACGGCGACCAGCTCGGGCAGGAGTGGACGGCCGAATAGCGTGTTGTCTATCACCAGCTGAATTACACATGTCTTTTTTGCGAAAGCAAAGGCGATCTCGATGGGGACCCAACGGGTCACGGGGCGTCTAGTTTGACATAAATCTCAATGCGTGTTACTTCCATGATGATATGAAAACACTTCAGCCAATCACGGACCTACGTTTGTTGAAATTTATCCAAAAGAATCGATAACATCCACTGTGAACATTTAAAGCAATAGGTGGTGTCATTTTCAATTATTTACAATTGTTAAATCAACAAAGTAATCTAATAACCTTCAAAAGTACACCGTAAGCTCGTGCACAGAACGAAACGGATACAGAAAGATATATCAAGCTTTCGAAGTTAATGTAAACTCGGTTGCGAGAGTGATATGAAAAATAACGGGAGGAACACACACCAGCTGATCAAAAAATCGTGACTTCACAGCCCAAGCAGCGCTTCAGCCTGTGACGTCACCATAGGCGGATCAAGGGGAGCAACGGTTCCATGGCTCCCCAAGACCAAACGAAGGGGAGCCAAAGGATGTTTTGCCCTCACCCAAGAATGAGGTCTTCTACTTGCTTATTTTTTACACTATATTGAATAATTTTAATACCAGCATTGCAGCGTGCCAGATTAACTTACCTACCGAATTTCTTCTCTCTGCACTTTCTACCAAATTATTGGACCGAATTTTGTCGTTTTTAGGGCAAAATATTATGATTTTGTCTCGTAGGATGTACCATTTACTAAACCCTAAAACACTATTTAACCGTCTAAGGTTGCGAATAGGGGTAAAAATCCTTGCCCCACGTTTCATATTTTACTTACAGGAAACTTTTGGATGCACTTACTCTTTCCCACCCGTAGTGAAGAGCACCCATCAGCTCCTTCCAAACTCCGCTACTGTTCTGTTATGGTTAAATAAACTACCTACTTGACTGATTTTCGTAATTTTCAGCTCACGACAATCGTCTTGGTTTCCTTTAGCTATAGGCACCATTATGTTAACCCTAAATATTTAACGCTGTTAAAGCAAAAATAGGGGCCCAGTGCTTGGCTCATTGGCTCAGCTTTTTTTTACCGGTTATAGAAAATTAGAAATAGTAACATAAAAGCTTCATCTTATCCATTAGTTATGAAAGACCCCAATAATATCTCACAAAATGACCCCATTACCTGGCCAGGGTTAAGAAACGTATTTGCCCTAATAAACGCTTATTTTATTATTTTTTCCCAACTCTTTTTCGAACTTATTTTATTTTGGTTCAAAATAATGCGTTTAATTTCCTTTGGTTCATGCGCTATTCAAGTAACTCAAGAAATTGTCTGACCTGCGCTGGTTAAAAATATTGGGTAGAAGTGCTTGTCTCAGATTTCATTTTTACGTCTAGGAATGATATTAGAAATTTGATTGTGTAGCATTTTATCTTATTCATGCGCATCAGAGAGAACTAAACTTTTCTCTCACAATAATTCCATTGCCGTACTGCCTTGAACTGTCATTTTCATATCCTTTTCGCAATTTTTTTTCCACTATACCTAATTGATTTTATGTTTTTCTTTCACTCAAATCATTTCGCTTGCTTTCCTGTTGTTGTTTGCTAGATTTATTTAACCTTGCTAGGGTAAAATATTTTGATAAAAATGCATATTCAATGAACCACTGTCTACAAGAAACTCAAATACTTTTGTTTTTAACAGCTTTACCTCATCCTTCTCGTGCGTAGAGGAACGTTCAGTCCCACTAAAGTTCAACCTTTGCTCTGATGGAAATAAAAAAGTTAATTCATTTTACGCTAAACACCTAATTCTATAAAATTTCACTACTTTATCTCGAAAGCCAGTGGACCGACTTTTATGATTGTGATTGAAAAATAAATTAACTGCAATTTATAGTCGTACCTCCACGCATAATGAACTGCACCCTATACCCTTTTAAAAGCTTGTCAGGGTTGAAATGGGTCAAAACGTTTGCCACATGGACAATTTATTGTCGGTTAATTTGTGACATTTTTGTATTAAACGCTGCCTCCTATCCCTCTCGAGCGGAGAGTAGCATTTATTTCCCCTAGATTAGCCCATTATCCTGCCAGAGCTAAAAAATACTACAGCCCTAAACTCCCAATTATATGTAATTTTCATGTATAACAACAAGCGTACTCGGCTTAACCCTAAACTTCTGCGAAACCCCATTTAGGTTGAAAATAGTGGGTCAGCGTTAAATTGGAAAGGATTCATTTTGGAATTGGGTGGCTTGGAGGATTATTGAATTTCCATTTTCCTTAATGTGATAAATGTAGATTTTCCTCACTGTAAAACATATTCTTCACCGGGTACACAAACAGCGCGCACGTGCCATGCCGACCGTAGCGCCGCCATGCCAGAATTTCAAAATGATGCTTTAAAAATGATGCTTGTATTTTGTGCTTAAATATTTAACTATTAATACAATATTAAAAATCTGATATTTTGAACATTCACTGTTGATCCATTTGCAATTTACCGTTGGCCAGCGCTCGCGCTTGCGTGTTTCTTTCCAATAGATACATTTCTTGCGTCTCCAGGAACAGTTTATTTTAATTTTTTGCTTCTTGTTGGTACGTTGAATGGAACAAATTTCTTCAAGGATTTATCAATTTGCTATCAGTCTTATTTGCGAAGAGTGGCCAGTCAAGGTATCCTTGTGGTCCATGCGTAGGGTTAAGGTAATAGTGCACGTACAGTAACTAGAAGAAATCAGGACGAACGTTTTGAGGAAAATATCATGATAATCGGCCTATTAGTTTGGGAGAAGAAGTTCCAAAAGGATGTTACTATGATTGTTTAGGGTAAACATGTTTTTCACCTAGGGTAGCTGAGCAGCATAGACCTCATTAAGCATATTTTAGGGAGCGTACAGCTCCTTTAGCCTTAAACTATGCTAAAACCCCTATGACGGTATGTGTGTGTGTGTGTGTTACGAGTAAATTGAAACGAGTGGAAGTTTGCACAAAGTACAAACCAGCAAAAAACTATAGTCTAATAAAAAACAAAGTTCTACGTTAATAAAATTAATGTCGTTTCCCAGCCCAGTCTTCACAAACGTGTTATTCATTAGCTCACTCCTGGGGCTGAGCTCCTCCTCCCTCTCAGTCTTGGTCTTGGTCAAAACTGTCAATGAATTCAATACTAATGCAAGTCGTCTCAAGCTGCCAGACTATCGACGAGTAAATTGTCAGGGAATAACAACTGAAAAAGAACAACTGACTTCGAAACCCCGATGAGAAACACCAGTGTTGAATAATCCTCACACATTTTGAAGACGAGCATCCTGAGAGCAGCTGAACGATACATCCCAACTAAACGAGTTTGTATCAGTAATGATCTCCTCTGGATGAATCGGACAGTCAAACGCTGCATTGCAAGGCGACAAGTGCGTTACAAAGCTGGGAAACGTAATCAAACAGAGAAGAAAAAGTCCAGTCACATAAGGGCATGTCGGGAAGTAAAGAAAATAGTCAGGACCACAAAAAGGGCAAGAGAAGTATCCGTAGCCACTATGGCAAAACGCAACCCAAAGACATTCTATAAATATGTAAGCCATATGAAAGTCGCAAAGACGACTCAGGTACTTGAATGGCTTCAACGACGTACCTACAACGGGATTCTTTGAAAAAGACCTTAATGATCGCTTGCGAAACAACGGTCAAAAACTCAAGCATAAAGCTCGAAGAACCTCCTTAAATCACTAGTTCTTTCCGTATTTCATAGTCAGTATTTGGAATAGACTCCCTTCCGATGTTGTTAGTGCGGAATCAATCAACGCGTTTAAAAATCGTCTTGACATACATTGGGGGAGATATCCTCCACAGCTAAGAATTCCTCCTCCAACAGTCGCACACTCTTAGCAGCCAAAGCTTCCAAGGCTACCTTAATCCGTTTTCTTCTCTCTTCCGCTACAACCACGCAGTCTGACGTCTTTTACTCCGCTTATTAGCTGCTATTGATCGTGCTTTCGTACATTCAGGATCGTCTCATTTGCAGAGATTTTTCTCCCTCCTCTTTTTTTTTCTTCTCTTTTCCCCAGTCCTTTACATCCTACTAATATAATGGCAATAGCTTATGGAGGGCCGGGCCGTAAGTTTCGGTGTCTCTTTGAGAATAGGCATGTTGGTTCGTCTACTGCCGCCTATCTAATCTTATCTAATCTACTACTTGGCAGAACAACGGGCATATTTTGAGGGATACAATTGGTGGTCTTTTGTTGGGGTATACGCGTTGAAGAAAGCGTTCTTCGCAAAACTTTTCAGATCTATCTCATAGATAAATATATAATGAGGGGCACACGTTTCGACCTATAATGTTAAATCTCAGTGGATTAAATAGTTTCATAGGGTTAAAGTAATGGCGCACGCAAATAGAAGAAATCGAATCGAATATTTTAAGCCAAAAACGAAAAATCGGTTCAGTGAACAACTATGTGAATCGCTCTGGGAGGAAGAATAGCCGCAATTCCGGTTATTTTGAACTTAAATTTTGAATTATAAATAGTTCATATATACATGTCTAACTTTGAAATATCAATAGTAACTAAATGTATGGCTATGTTGTCAATATAAACAGCACTTGTAAAATAAATATTTAGCCATTGGTCAAGTTTATCATACAGTTTGCTTATTTACAAGTTTTTACTGTTACCTCAGATTATGCAACAAGCTAATAAAAACGTCATAAGGAGAAAATAAATACCGGTGAACGGAAATATTGTTATTAAACGTCCAAAACCAAGAAATTATAACCAAAACAATACAATAAGCACTGAAAAAAGTGTTCAGTAATGGCAAACATAACAAGTTAATTTTGAACTTTTGAACATGGCAACCTCCATTTTTCATGATTTTTTAAGGCGATTATCAACAGACTTTGTCAGGTTTGATATGTCAGATGGTGGAATAGAATCTGTTGCTGTTTTTAGTGCATTTCACAGGCTTAGTTTACTCAAAACTGCCGACCACCTTCATAGACCTTCCTTTTGATCATTGCCCAGAGGTTCTTAATGGGATTTAAATCAGCGCTAATCGCTTGCCAGGTCATAATAAATTTTTATTTGAGTCCTATATTCGCGAGCCAGTTAGCAGTGTACCGTGCTCGGTGTGAGGGAGCGTTATCGTGCTTAAATACCAATTTGGATCTGCTCATCAAGCCATGGAATCAAGTTGGCTTCAAGAAACTGGCAGTACCTTTCCGCATTCAGTTTAACTACATCTGCCACTTCAAATGGACCAATAAGGGTGTCACCTACTATTCCGACCCAAAACATTACACCTCCACCACCTTGTTGACACTTAAGCCGTGTCTGTTGAGGTCGGTCATCGAGGACCCATCCAGACGCCCATCCATCTGGACCATCAAGAGTGGCTCTGCATTCGTCAGTAAGTATGACATGGGAGAAATCAGTTTCCATGGTCTCTTCAGCCCATTTGACCCCATTTTCTTTATGAGTTTTTGTTAGAAGTGGTCGTTTAATTGTTTTTTTTTTTTTTCATTTTCCCTATCTTCTGCAGAAGCTCACATCTTGTCTTTCTTCTTAGTATTGGGGCTCCAGCGTCTTCAAATATCGCCTTACTCGTAGAAAGTTGTTTTCTAGCGATAGAAACCTTCTAATGTCGCATATCCCGAGCAGTCACTTTCCTCGTCGAGGCTCTATCCGGAGTTTTCCTGTTGACTTTATCTTCAATTGCATAGGCCTTAATTGTTCGGTGAGCACGCTTTAATTCCTTGGAAACTTCGAGTGTTGTCTTATCAGAAGCCAATAACGAGGTCACTTTGATCTTTTCTTCACTTTTTAAACCGCATTTCTTGCCCATGTTGACTAGAGAGTGATGTTGCATAATCTGGAGTAACAGCAGAGCCCCGTGCGATATGCAAATGTTGCCAAAACGTGGGAAATTGTTCCGTTTTCTTTTTCTCTAGTTGTTTTTATAGTTACAACATACCTGTGCACTAACTTACTATACACATTTTACATGTTTGACACTTATCTTGAAAAATAAGTAAAAAATATTCTATTTGCATAATCAAAGGTAACGCACTGTATAACGAACAGCACTATGCCATAGCTGACTGGTAGACTGCCCCTTTCAAGCATCAACGGAGGCAACATTTGTTCCCCCCTCCCCCTAAGATTTAGAGCTGGATCCGCCCTTGGACGTCCGTCACCTTGGGCAACGCACTCGCTAAGTTAGAAGTTTTGTCATCACAACGTTACCTACGTTGCATTTTTAACGTTGAGGTATGGTTACGTATCAGCCATAGTGGGTAAAAAGCCTTGGCTTTACTTCTAAATTAGAGCAAGCGTGGCCTGCAGTGACGTCACAGGCTGAAGCGCCGGTCGGGCTGTGACGTCACGATTTTTCCGTCAACTGATGTCTGTTCCTCCTTGGTTGTGAGCGTGATCAGAAGACTCAAGAGTGGAAGACTGATTCTGTCACCAATGAGCCCAAGAACGGCCGTCCTAAAAAGATCACTGGCATTATGAAAAGGTTAATACCAGAACAATAAAACGAAACCCATTTGTGACTAGTGCCTCAATAAGATTTGTGGAGGGCTGAAGTAACTGTCAGAAAAGACACCGTCAGTCGAACAGCTCACCGCTGTGGCAGCAACTCGAGGTCACCAAGAAAACTCCAGTACTGAAAAATAAATGTTTTTTGACCGCTTAACTTTGCTAATGAGTATCAAGAGAAGCCAAACACATTTGGGATTCTGTTGTGTGGTCTTAGGAAACAAAGATAGATACTCCCAGGCACAACACTTCATAGAAGCCATGGTTAAAGGAAAATGGACAAGTCCAAGCTTCGAGAAGCACTATGAAAACTGTCAAATTTGGAGAGGGTAATGCTGCTGTTTGGAGATGCTTTCTCTTCACGTGGAACTGGAGCATTGGAGGTTATTCAAGGAAAAATGAATGCCATTATGTACAGAGATATTCTCAGTGAAAGACTTTTCACGTCTGTTAATTCCTTTCAGCTTGAGGGTGACTGGGTCTTTCAACAAGACAAAAAAGCGAAAAATACGTCGAAACTCCTGCAAAAATGATGTGCTGGCAAAAAAAAATTGATGATCTGAAGAGACCAGCCAGTCGATCGAGAATTTGTGGAGAATTCTTCAAATCGATATCCACAAAAGGAATCTTCAAAATAACAAAGATCTAAAGGCTTCCTGCGTTGAAGTGTGACTCCGAATTATACCTGAAACATGGAAGAAGCTCACCTGCAACTATAGAAACAGGCTCATGCATTTCTGTAATACATAACAATGGATTTACAACTAAATTATTATCAAATGCATGTGGCGTGGCAGCCAGCCACATAGATTATCCTCCCAGGATACGAGTGAAATGTGGAGTTTCTACGTTTAATGTCGCACTCTGTAACAAAGATAATAAAATTCATAAATACTAAGTTCGGATTTTTTGGGCTGATATTCACAATATTTTAATTCTTTCACTGACGCTAAAAAGTCGCACAAGAAGCACTTCACTAAAACGCACGGCTGAGAATTAGCTTCCCTTAAATAATAGAAACACTTTGCAGTACGATGAAACCATTACAAACACAGCTAATGCCGTAAATGAGAAAGAAACTTATAAGATATAGGGCCATGATCCGTGCAGCCCGGCTGCCATTAATTTTTTAAAAAGGGGCAGGGACGGGTCGACTGACATTCTAAAACTATGAATAAAATTTATAAGGAATTTAAAAGACGCATATATAGGGAGCCAAAACAGCATGTGTGGACTACTTTTGCGTTAGCAGTCTTGATATTTTCCTCAATAAATAATTAAAAACTGGAGTTTTAGTGTCCTTTAGACAACTTTCTATCTACGTTTCAAGGAACAATTCATATCTATTTGAGCTACAATTATTGATTAGGGTGTGATATATTTACAATAATACGATGTATTGAATGACATTGCGTCGCACAGTACCCAGTCGGAAATTATGATCGTGATTATAGTAGAATATAGTGGTTAATGAGAGATTAAAGTCGATTATGGATGATGAAACAATATAGTAGATATGTCAACCATAATAACATAACGTTGATTTTAGTATATTTAGGTGGATATAGGTGGAGGCAATACTGGTTGTTTAAGGTTTGTTATGAAACTAAGGTCGATGGTAGTACATGGAGGTTTGACGACTATATTTGGTAGATGGTAGTACATGGATATTTTAAGACTATATATGGTAGAGCATATGCTAGAGCATAACTATGGTAGCTTATCAACAGATTTCCGTACGTACGATCATGAAGAGAATTCCTCCCATTATATGGGGCAGAATATGTATGGATTGCCATGGATTTTAATAATATGGCTAGAATTCCCAACATTATCGACCAAAGTAATATTGTATGACTATAAATTTGAAAGCAAAAATCTAAAAATTCATACCAGTGCAATAATTGTGCATATTTTCAATTTTGTCTTTCCTGTCGATGAAATGTAAAAATTACAAAACGAAGCCAAGCAGAATAACAGACCGAGGAAATGTGTTTCGAGACTCGATTAATCCCATGGTTTATCCCATTTATCCCATGGACACAAAAGGATTTCAATTTACAATGATACTTCATCATTTAAAATTATCATTCTTTCGGTAATGGTACACTTATAAATGATGCACTGCAAAGAGAACTCAACTTATCATTCGCAATGAGTGCTCCCGGTTTCAGTTTAACTGAGAAGCGCAATCCTCCTTTTCCTAAGAAACACGTAAAAAGAAAAAAACAGTTTTCATGAGCAAGTACCACAGCGTCGCTGAATTAAAATCTCAGTGTGTCTCACCCGATTGAAATTTTTACCCTCAAGCGAAAGGCTGTATCGTAAAAGGAAGAAAGCTAGTTAGTTGAAACTGTACGGTAACTGCTACTTCCCCTGCACTCGAAAAAATGTATTTCTCTGAGCTTTGTTGATCATCTTCTCAATTTGCGCATCGCGAACTTAGAGCAAATAAAAAGGAAACATAAAATTTGGAATCCCTGAGAGTTCTATGAGAAGCTCGTTGGAAGCATTAATTTTTGGATCTTCATGTCGCCAGAGCAAAAAGAGCATTCAATTTAATGGAGAAGGATTCTTTACTTTGGTCATCTTCTGCAAGCTAGTCTAACTTCCGTCCATTGGTTTCCATTCGAACGCGACGTAGTTACGTAGTTACTGCCCTCTTTTTCGCGTCTTTGGTTTGTGAAGAGCCTGACACGAAAGGTACAAATAAATAAATCAGAAAAAGGTAACCATATAATATATACAAATATAGCAGGGTACCCGGCCGTCAAAGATGTGATGCACTTTCGGTCATGATTTGCGGGGCCTTGTTTGAAATCCGGACTGCTGCAGATTTTACATTTTTTTTTTTTATTGTAAAATTTCTCGAACCTGCAGTTTCTCTGTTGGGAAAGAGCAACAAAAATTATACAAAATATCAAGTTTTCATTAAACTCCAGAGCAGTCTGGCTTTCAAACATGATCCGGGTTTTGCTTGTGAAAGATGCTGCGCAACTGCCAAAAGAACATGAGATGTGCATTTTCGGCTCCACTCCTGCCGAGCAGTGCAACCGCAGAACAACTTATTCATTTTCAGCAGGTACTCAAGTATCATTCTATATAGTAACTAGAGCACTCTGAGAGTGCATACCTCCGCCAAGCAAGGCAGCGGTATCGAAAATTCAAATTGGCTCTGAAACAATGATTTTTCTTATATAAACACCAAAATCTGATCACTTGTGCCTTTTGGTAATGTTAACAGTGTTTGCAATTTTCTTGAAAATCGGTTCAAAGCTTTTTGAGCTTTACGCTTAGAAACATTTTAGCAAAGATAAGTCAAACACACAAACGGACAAACCGATCATCGCCAATATCTAATCAATTATGTCTTTTAACATCACTAACGATTTCTAAAAGTTTCATAATGATCAATCCATAATTTGTGAGTTAATGCACTAACAAACATTAGTCAAACACGCAAATGGGCCAACTGATCGTCACCAAAATCTAATCAGTTATGTCTTCTAACATTACTAACAATTCCAGAAAACTTCATAAAGATCCATCCATGACTTTTTGAGTTATTGCACTAAAAAACATAAAAACCGAACACAACGACAAACAAACGAACGAACAGATCATGCCGTAAATTTTATTATTTATTCTCTGTAATAAACTCAATAACTCACGTAAATTTCATAAAAATCCGTTCATTTCTTTTTAAGTTAGGGCACTAACAATAAATAGGCAGACAGACAAACAAACGGATGGACAAATCTTCACAAAAAGTTAATCATCTGTTCTTCCTAACATACCTAACAATCCCTGTAAATTTCGTCAAAATCGGTCCATAACTTTCTGAGTTATCTTGATGACAGACAGACAAAATAACAGACAGACAAAGCCTATGAAAACGTACCCTCCTTGGCGGAGGTAATTATTCATCACTATCATAGATACACCGCGATATCATATGAATCGAATTTTTTCTCTCACGAAAATCTGTTTTGCAAAAAGAAAATACCAAGTTGGAAAAGTTGCTGAAACTTTATTATCGTCTTTTTCTCCTGTCTTCTCAATTTGGCCGTATTCTGCAGAGTAAATTACTCTGGGATGCATTGATCATCTACTGAATTTGCGAGTGAACTCAGGCCAATTCATGTTTGGATGTGGAAAAGATGGAACAATGAGGATATAACAGAACGCTAGGAAAAGTTGTAGATAATTTCTTTTCAGTTTTGGGCTTCAGCGTTGGTAATGCATGAAATAATATCAAACGTGAAGTTACATAATTCTGTCACCATCTCCAACTTCGCCTAACATTCGCCATCTGTTTTCTTCAAACGTGAGAGAAATTGAACAGATAAACCGATAAATAAACCGATACACAATTAGATAAGTAAATAAGTAAATGAAAAAATAAACAGATACATATGTAGGAGCGAAGTCCCTACTTTATTGCCACCGGCTGTTTTGCGTGGGCGGCCTTCCTTATCATCGCACTGACATGAGGAATCGGTGGTTGAAGAATATTTTGATACGAGTTTCACAGTTTATTAAAGGTCTATTGGCACAACACTGGTAGGTAGCGGTTTGGTTCAGGGCCGCTAGACGTACAAGGCATGGCAGTGAAAATGAA
>LQNS02278078.1:12301840-12322021 GCA_001587735.2 Parhyale hawaiensis | reverse complement strand
GTTGTTGGTGCGGAGTCGGTCAACTCGTTTAAAAATCGTCTTGACTTACATTGGGAGAGACATCCTCCACAGCTAAGAACTCCTTCTCCACGAATCGCAAGCTCTTAACGGCCAAAGCTTCCCAAGCCATTTTAAGCCGACTTCGTCTCACTTCCGCTCCATCTATATATTTAAGCTCCGCATATCAGCGGCCATCGATCATGCTTGCGGGCATTCATTACCATCGCTTTGGCGTAGATTCTTCTCCCCCTTCTTTTTTATTTCTCCTTTCTTTTTTCTCTTTCGTCTTCTATTTTTTCTCCTCTCTTTTCTCCATTCATCTACATCCTACTAACTTAATGGCAATAGCTCATAGAGGGCCGGGGTGTATGTCCCGGTGTCTCTTTGGGAATGGGCCTTTTGGTTCGTCTACTGCCGCCCATCTAATCTAATCTAATCTAACATAGGATTACTTGTATTTCAGTGGCTATTAGCCGGTATCGCAGTGGACGTCTCACAAATATTTTTAGCTCGGCATCTTTGCCAGAAAGTTTCGAGGTGGAAGTAACAAGACTCTCATAAGCTTTCAGCTTTGGCCAAAGCGCTACTACTGGCAGGAAAACAAGGCATTGGGGAAGGACGAAGCTAACCCACCAACCTAAGCAAACAAACTAACCACTCTGGTGGAAACACAGTTGAAGCAACGAACTCTGCATTAAGGTACTAGAATCACCCTGGGACGACTGCTAATTGTTACTTGCCGTGCAGAACCTTACCAAAGGGTTACACAGCCTATCTGACCTAATATAAGGGCCACGGCAAGTGCATGGTCAGTATAGGTAGCAGTCACCACACCCTGTCAAGGTTACTTAGCCTCTTTTACTGGCAAGGGCCTGTCTACACCTTATAGTCTTTTGAACGCGTGCACTCATCCACGCGTCCGAACGTTTTGTTGCGACGTTGTAAGCATAACTGTGTGTACTCCACAAAACAATCGCTAAAATTAGGACCGTCAAATCAATTTCCTTGGCAAATGTCACAAGGCAAGTTTCGAAGATCTCCTTAAATTCGGAGTGAAATAAAACAAAGATAAAAAGCATTCGGATAACTGGATGGGTGAACGCTTTCAAAAGACTAACGAGTTGAGTGGCCCAACGACTCGCGAGTCTAGGACCGTGGCAAGTTCTTTTCAAAAGTACAGGTTAAGCGCTAACTTATCCATATGTATACACTGTTGGACAAAACTTTACGACCAACTACAAAATACCATATTATATGTGTTTCATACATAATACTTTACATTTTAAAAAGGAAAATGATCTAAAAGGAGCATAGACGATGAAAAAACCTAATTTTCAATAGCTTTATTGAAATGAACAAAAAAATAAGAATCTTACATTTCGACATTAAATGACCACTGAATCAAGGAAAATCATAAAAGGTAGGGATGGGGTTAAATTGGTATAAGTTTTATATTTGACCTCATACACGTAAGTTTGATGGACCTGGGAAAATTTTTATATGTACAACATAATACTGAGGGTATTGACTGTAAACTTCCTTCAAAACATAATTAAAGCTACAATAATAAGATAGAAAAATTTTAATTTAATAAAATATCTTCGAGTATCCACTTGACCCCACGCGCGTGGGGTGAAATGGGCATAGTCTACAAATTCAGCCTTCCTGAAGATATGACCAGTCCAGTCCATCTACTGATGATTCCAGGTGATACAAAAAAGTATTTTTCAAAAGTATGTTTAAAAAAGGTTAAATTTAATGTGATACCTCATGTTTTTGGGAGTAATTTCTTAGTTTGAATAGTCTACTGTTCACAAAGTTATTGGCACAAGTAATTTTTACTTTTCACACAGAACTGACCTCTGTTGCCAATGAGTTCTTGCTTATTAATGATGCACATGAAGTCTTCAGCAGGGTACTGTACGTAACGTTTCATTCCTGCCAGGCCGTTTCCAATGTCCGCTTCCACTTCACTTGATACAGCTCCATTCTACACCATATTTCTTTAGTTTGAGAACTCTACTAGAAAACTGTTTCTCATACAAAACTACTAGGTTGCACCTTCAACTAGGTCACCTATTTTCCAGGGCATCCCACAGGGCATCCCACGAAAAACGGGACCCAACTTTAAATTGACTTGGCTTAATAAAAAGTATTCTACTTAATTCAGTTCTTTAAAAAAAACAGTTGGTTCAGTTAATATTTGTCTATGTGCATTTTTAACTCTTAACTTGAACTTTTCGGCTATCACATTGTAGCTTGCAACCATGATATTGAATTCCCTTCTAGCCGACATGCAAATTTCACCCCTTATGATTTCTCCTGTGGGGATATCTCAAGAATAAAAGTTATGTCACCCCACCAGAAAACATTAATCAGTTACGAGATCTCATCACTGGAGAAGTTGATACACTTAAGGAAAATCCAAAAATAACTAGATCACTCTTAGAGCGCATACCTCCGCCAAGCAAGGCTACGGTTACAAATAATTCAAATTGGTTCTGAGACCATGATTTTCTTTGTAGCAACACCAAAATCAAACCATTTGTGCCCTTCGACAGTGTTTCAGCTTCAGTAATTTTTTTGAAGATCCGTTCATAATTTTATTGAGTTGTGCTATCAACAAAAATTCTGACAAACAGTAGCCAAACTCACAAACGGACCAACTGATCATCACCAAAATTTAATCATTCATGTCTTTTAACATTACTAAAAATTCCTATAAATCTCATAAAGATCCATTGAAGATTTTTCGAGTTGTTGTGCTGACAATCGTAGAATTAGAAACCGGGACCAACGAACGAGCTAACAAATTATTTTAAAAATTTGGTCATTTACTCTTCGTTATATACCTAACAACTCACGTAAATTTCATAAAAATCTGTCCATAACTTTTTGAGTTATGGTATAGGGAAAATGAGGCAGGCAACAAACGGATGGACGGATCTTCACCAAATGTTAAGCATCTGTTCCACTTAACATACCTAACAAGCCTTGTAAATTTCGCCAAAATCCGTCCATATCTTTTTGAGTTATCTTGGTGACAGACAGACAAAAAATAACAGACAAACAGCAGACAAACAAACTCGACGAAAACGTAAGATCCTTGGCGGAGGTAAGTAACTGGAAAAGCGGTAAGGGCAATGAAATCAAGAGCGCAAGGTTGTCTAAAGGCCGATTCCCACTTGATGAGCTGGAATCCAAAATTATGGCTGGCAGCCAATAAACACGCTTGCAGCTCAAAATTGTGCTGGCAGCTCGTTTTTTATGCTTGTAGCCGATCACCGACGCGCTCCCAGTCAAAAATTTTATTCCTTGCTTTGTGCTTGTACCCTTCAGGTAGCTGCCAGTAAGAAATAAATCATTTGTTTTAGCTGGCAGCCATATCAGTCTTGTTGAATTTCAGGTTTATTGCAGTGTTATTTTTATTGCAAAATGGCGCCAAAAGTGGTCGTTGACTGGAAAAAGTTTGAACACATGTGTGAAGAGGTAGCAAAGAGGTAGCAATTCATCGCGATATGGGACAAACAGCATCTTGACCAATTAATGATTATTTTAATTATTGTTATGCAGGAATATTAAATTTTTATGAGGTATTTATTTACAAATGGAAACATTACAGTTTTAAACTAAACTTTACTTTCATTCATGTCCTGGCCAAAGCTCATATGGTTTTTTTATACGTCAAACTATATAGGTATACCATTTACTTCAAAAACAATTTAC
Source organism: Parhyale hawaiensis (assembly GCA_001587735.2). Taxonomy (NCBI): domain Eukaryota; kingdom Metazoa; phylum Arthropoda; class Malacostraca; order Amphipoda; family Hyalidae; genus Parhyale; species Parhyale hawaiensis. The sequence continues at coordinate 12,318,295 of LQNS02278078.1, read as the reverse complement.
AAGAAGATAGGCACTGAATTATGATAGAAATTGCATTTTAACCGTTTTCTAAGAGCGTAATGCACCGTCAATTGAAATTTTCGCTCCCGCGGTGATAGCACATCGTTGTGGTGTCGGTACGAGTCTGGAATCAAAGAGCGTAACTGGAGGACGCATGAGAAACTAGAATCAAAAGTGACCTCATCAATTGCGTCACATCGACGAATCTATGTACGGCCAAGCAGCCTATGAGTATCTTAACCATTTTGCCAGCCAAATTGTCGTACATTGCGGATTTTATCCCTTAAGAGCATGAAAAATAATCAGAATATATACTTATTGAGCAATAAACAATTATCTATAGAAAATTGCAATGGAGGGTGGTGGAAACTTTCACAGAACTTGCGGAGAAAGTTTTGCCCTTACGGCGACCTAATTTAGCTTCTTTTTTTAACTAGGGCCTAAAGCCTTATATACAGTTCATATTTAGTTCACAGTGCTCTTCAAAGAACTTAATTATACATAGCCTCGTATTTCTTTGACTTAGTTCATTCAATCTCCCGGTCCTGACTGGCCAGCTACTTGAGCTGCACCCATGCACACAACACAATAAAGAGTCGTCAGGTACAGAAAGTTCGAGCAATAGCTGCAGTTTTTACTGTGGTTTCTCTCGCGTGCAGAATATAACACTGCTTATATTTGTTGGTAAGGATTAAGAACCCGACCAACGAAGGCCCGAGGTCCCACACTCGAATACTTCGACTCGTGACGTCATTCGGCTACACGCGGTCACTGCTACGTCTTATTTTAGTCCCGTTACACTCTTTGCTTCCTGGTACGAGGAACATGAGATTCGCAACGTCCGTTCGCACGCTGTTTGTCAGCGCGGTTGATTTGCGCTATATATTTCGGCGGCTATATTCCGTTGTGTGTCATAAGTTTACTTTAAATGATTTATACTTACTATTTTAGTCAAAGAGGGCATGAAAGTGAATTTAACTTCCAATCTTGCTCAAATTTTTGTGTCTGCCGTCCAAAAAAATAGAAGAATACTCCAAAAATAATTATTTTGCCTCTCAGGTCAACGCGGTCTTCCCCGTCAAAAAAGACTTCAGCAGTGGTACAAAAGGCGATTTGCCACAAATTCTGCAGTATAAGGAAGTGTGGCCTCCATCTACTCCAGTTTGCATCCCTGTGTCCGTGCCGGAGTCTGACGCCTGTTCATCGCCCCGGCCATGCCTCTATAGAGCATGGAGCAAAATTCCGCAAGAGAAGCTGCAAACATTGATGGAAAGTTTCAGAGGGAGACATTAGAGAGCAGTACGGCCGGGCAAAACGAAGCCAAGCTGAATAACAGACCGAGAAAATGTGTCTCGAGACTCGATTTATCCCTTGGTTTATCCCATTTATCCCATGGACACAAATGACTGCAAGGATTTCAATTTACAATGATACTTCTTCATTTATCATTCTTTCGTTACTGGTACACTTATGAATGATGCACTGCGAACAGTGCAAAGAGAACTCAACTTATCATGCGTAATGAGTGCTCCCGGTTTCAGTTTAACTGAGAAGTGCAATCCTTCCTTTCCTAAGAAACAAGTAAAAAGGAAAAAACAGTTTTCATGAGCAAGTACCACAGCGTCGCTGAATTAAAATCCAGTGTGTCTCACTCGATTGAAATATTTACCCTCAAGCGAAAGGCTGTATCGTAAAAGGAAGAAAGCTAGTTAGTTGAAACTATACGGTAACTGCTACTTCCCCTGCACTCGAAAAATGTATTTCTCTGAGCTTTGTTGATCATCTTCTCAATTTGCGCATCGCGAACTTAGAGCAAATAAAAAGGAAGCATAAAATTCGGAATCCTTGAGAGTTCTATGAGAACCTCGTAGGAAGCATTAATTTTTGGATCTTCATGTCGCCAGAGCAAAAAGGGCATTCAATTTTAGGGAGAAGGATTCTTTACTTTGGTCATCTTCTGCAAGCTAGTCTAATTTTCGTCCATTGATTTCCATTCGAACGCGACGTAGTTACTAAAATCTCTATCTGCCCTCTATTTCGCGTCTTTGGTTTGTGAAGAGCCTAACACGAAAAGTACAAATAAATAAATCAGAAAAAGGTAACCATATAATATATACAAATGTACTAGGGTACCCGGTCATCAAAGATGTGATGCTTTTCTACTGATCGCACTTTCGGTCATGATTTGCGGGGGTCTTGTTTGAAATCCGGACTGCTGCAGATTTTACATTTTTTTCTTTGTTGTAAAATTTCTCGAATCTGCAGTTTCTCTGTTGGGAAAGAGCATCAAAAATTATACAAAATATCAAGTTTTCATTTAACTCCGGAGCAGTCCGGATTTCAAACAAGATCCTGGTTTTGCTTGTGAAAGATGCTGCGCAAGTGCCAAAAGAACGTGAGATGTGCATTTTCGGCTTCACTCCTGCCGAGCAGTGCAACCGCAGAAAAACTTATTCATTTTCAGCAGGAACTCAAGTATCATTCTATATAGTAACTAGAGCACTCTGAGAGTGCATACCACCGCCAAGCATGGCAGCGGTATCGAAAAATTCAAATCGGCTCTGAAACCATGATTTTCCTTATATCAACACCAAAATCTGATCACTTGTGCCTTTTGATAATGTTTTCAGTGTCTGTAATTTTCTTGACAATCATAACTTTTGAGCTATTACGCTTAGAAACATTTTAGCAAAGATAAGTCAAACACACAAACGGACCAACTGATCATTACCAAAATCTAATCAATTATGTCTTTTAATATGACTAACGATTTCTGAAAGTTTCATAATGATCCATCGATAATTTTTGAGTTAATGCGCTAACAAACATTAGTCAAACACACAAATGGACCAACTGATCATGACCAAAATCTAATCAGTTATGTCTTTTAACATTACTAACAATTCCAAAAAATTTCATAAAGATCCATCTATATTTTTGAAGTTATTTAACAATTCTTGAAAACTTCATAAAGATCCATCCATGACTTTTTGAATTATTGCCCTAACAAACATAAAAACCAAACACAACGACAAACAAACGAACGAACAAACAGATCATGCCGTAAATTTTATTATTTACTCTCTGTAATAAACTCAATAACTCACGTAAATTTCATAAAAATCCGTTCATTGCTTTTTAAGTTAGGGCACTAACAAAAAATAGGCAGACAGACAAACAAACGGATGGACAAATCTTCACTAAAAGTTAATCATCTGTTCTTCCTAACATACCTAACAATCCCTGTAAATTTCGTCAAAATCGGTCCATAACTTTCTGAGTTATCTTGATGACAGACAGACAAAATAACAGACAGACAGACAATGCCTATGAAAACATCACCTCCTTGGCGGCGGTAATTATTCGTCAATATCATAGATACACCGCGATATCATATAAGTCGAATTTTTTCTCTCACTAAAAGCTGTTTCGCAAAAAAGAAATACCAACTTAAAAAAGTTGCTGGAACTTTATTATCGTCTTTTTCTCCTGTCTTCTTAATTTGGCCGTATTCTGCCAAGTAAATTACTCTGGGATGCATTGATCATCTACTGAATTTACGAGTGAACTCAGGCCAATTCAAGTTTGGATGTGAAAAAAATGGAACAATGAGGATATAACAGAACTCTAGGAAAAGCTGTAGATAATATCTTCCCAGTTTTGGGCTTCAGCGTTGGTAACGCATGAAATAATATCAAACGTGAAGTTACATAATTCTGTCATCATCTCCAACTTCGCCTTATATTCGTCATCTGTTTTCTTCCAACGTGATAGAAATTGGACAGATAAGCCGATAAATAAACAGATGCACAATTAGATAAGTAAATGAAAAAATAAACAGATACATATATATATATATATATATATATATATATATATATATATCGGTCATTATAATGGACATTTTCGATTGGGTACTGAAATTAAGCCTTCCGAGTTTGACCTGTCCGAAATTGAGTTTTTGACGCTGACTCGAAATCAGTTGCCCTTGAGACTCACCAGCACAAAGACAAAGTTAATCTAAGCCAAGTCCACTCGACTTAACTTGTCCGGGACTACAGATAGGAACTTTGACTTCGTCACTTTAAATCTTGAAATCTTTTTGCAGTTTTTAGAAGCAACCCAATCATGTTGCACCGAGTAGAATTTCCATTTTACAACGTAAGATTGAGTTCTTAGAAGTCTCACACGTAACCAATTTTGATTCAGCACCTGAAACTTGAATAAACGGGTCAAGATTAGGGCACCTGTCAGCAGTTTCGGACAAGTTAAGTGAAATGGCCTTGGCTTAGATCGACTTTCGGGTCCCAGTCGAACGCACCCGCAATCTTGCTTTCGGAAAATGAAGCTTTGAGCAGGCTCAAGATACTTTGGTTGCTGCTGACGTTGCAACGCGGTCCAAGGTAACAAGGCCAAAGCTTCTGTCTAGAGCCGCGTCTACACGATCCAGCTTTTCGTCGAAGTTTGTGTTCGCCGAACGATTTTGATTGACAAACACAAGCGGCGAGGCTTCCAAGTTTGTGATTGACGATGAATCGATGATCCAACCTGTTGGCAAACTTTCAGCACAAACTCGCGGGAGTTTGCAAACACAAAGTTCGAAAGTTATATGAATGTGGGCTTATTATATTATTTAGTAATTAAAGCATCATTTTTTATTCAAATGAACCCGCTTGGCGACTTTTGTTTATTTTTGATTCTAACTTCTGGACAGTCGGAAGCATTTGGAAACTATATGTTGCCAATTGCTGATATTTGTTGCATATCCGTCTTGTTACATCTTTTTCTTCACAAGTAGAAACAGTTGTACACACAGTAAATTGCAATAAAAATCATAGAAATGAATGAATAAAGAATGATAAATTATTGTTCTATCGTATGCATCTCCTCATGTGAGAGGATGCCAGTGAGTGAATTTTTAGCTATGCTTTTCGCCAGTATAAATAAAGTTTTACCCTCCTAGTCAGCTTCTATAACTAAAATAAATACCTCGACGATAAAGTGAGGGTGGAATATGGATTAATAGTTATGGAATGCTGAATTCGCGTATCGTGACCTTGAAGTGTTAGTGGCTTCTCTTTCGTCCAGTTCGGACAAAGAAGAGACATGTTTGTGTTTTTGCTTTTCGATTCTTGTGCTTGTGATTGATGAAGTGACGGATCGTGTAGACACAGCTTATATAAAGCAGTGTTTCCCAAACTGTGGTGTCGGGTGTACATACACCCCCTGCTTATTTGATTCTGTAACCACCGTCTTAAACAAGTGTAGGCATCTGTCTTACTATGTAATAAATTTCGTTTATAAACGCAACGATATGTTGTTGCTAGAATAAAAAATATATACCAGCGCTGCAGTTTAAAGCATTTTCTAGGACGAAAGCCTGCCACTGTATTTATTATGTTATTCCTGCCACCGAAATCCAGCAACAGTATGGTAGAAGTGTAAATTGATAGAAAGATAAGGTTCAAATCAATGACTAGAAGGCAAATTTTACCTCAGAGTTGCCTATGCAATTCTACTGTTTTGTTGCCCATAATATATTCAAAGCTTTATTTATTATATCATCTTATTAAGCGAACTTAGTAATTATGCCAGTGTTTTAAATATCTAGAATGGCTTAGACTGTCTATAATGAAATTAAACCTTAAGGTTAAATGTTTCATCTTCTTCTATCAAACACAAAACATTTTCTGTTGTACATTAGTCCCACCTAAAATTTGTCGAAGAAAATTACTACTGTGCACAACCGCCGCGTGCTCCCAATCATCCACTAAAACGCGGACTGGCACGCTTAAAAAAAAAGTTTGGCAACCGCTGGTTTAAAGCGTCGGACAAGTTAAGCTTCAGAACCTTAACTATTTCAGCACCCAATCAAACGTGCCTTATACTGTTTGATAATTTTAAACATATGAATACAACAACGAAATACGTACGGACTCACGACGGTATTTACTATATTCTGTCTTGATGTTATATTTAACAGTATTTTTCATTATCATATCCCGCTATCGAAATATCAGCGACTCACATTCATAACAATCGTATTTAGAAAATATAACCAACTCCCTTGAATAATTTTGCAGCCATCTTTCTCCAGCTGGGCGGCTTCACCTGAGTTGCAGCGACATCACAGAGCGCGCCTTCGTTAGAATGGCAGTTGTCGGGCTTGATCTTCATCGAATGAACTCCACATGCCAAACATCTTCAAGGGCAAGCCAGTCTCATGACAGGCAGTCTGTCGTGGTCTTATCTCTGTCACAGTTTGTGTTGCTCCTGCCTGTCTCACCTGGGCTTCAGTTATGTAAATAAAAATCTTTTGTCTTGGGCACACATCGAGACTATTCAGTCGGTTTCATCTGCCTGTGCATTCAAAGCGTGCACACAAAACGAGATAAAGGCCGCCTTCGTGGTGCAAACAACTTGCTGTGCTTTCGGCCTGTTGCCACCGGCCTTGCTGAGCATTTATAGTAAATATAATAAAACGGAATTAGAGTTATACGCGGGTAAAAATTTACTGTAAATTTATCATTTCCTTGCTCGCTTCAGTAACGCACTTTAACGGCTAGTTACATAATAATCCAAGGGTGTATCGCTCTGTATAAGTGCATTCTATTCCGTAGTGTTTGTATACTACACGTCATGGCCTGTTGCTTCCGTCGTTGTGTCAAGCAGCTGAGAGGACCCCACGTCCTCTGTTGAGTTTCTTAACCTGAAGGGGAATATGCGTCCAGGTTCCGAACAACTGCATCTGGACAGTAGTTTTAATAAAGAAAGTAAACTAAGTATTCTACCATGGAAACTCGGTCCTTCATGATAAAAGAAGTAAACTACCAACTTGATCATGAACCGACAGTTCAAATTAAATTTAATTGACAGAAGCAAGATCATAGCTATACTATACTTGACGGTCCACTACTAACAAATCGGCCTCGCGGCATATTGATGAAACTTCGATAAAATTTCCTCTTATTGAAGTAGCGCCCTCAAACAGGAAAAACAAACTCTTCAGTGTGACGCTAACGATGCATTTATTAGCAATAACACAACTACATCTCCTTAAGTCATTGGTAAAATGTTGAATAATCTTGATCAATCTTAGGTCATTTGGGGTCCTATAAAACTCAGTGGCTGTTGCTCACCGTGCACATGTATTCGCGAATTTACGAGAGTTTGAAAATACTTAATATCAGAGGCAAGCTGCACTAAAGATTAGATGAGATAGGCTGCAGTAGACGAACCAACAGGCCCATTCTTAAAGAGACACCGAAACTTACGCCCGGCCCTCTATGAGCTATTGCTAGTATGTTAGTAGGATATAAAAGACAGGAGAAAAGAGAAGAAAAAAAGAGGAAGGAGAAGAGTCTCAGCAAAAGAGAAGATCATGAATGCACGCACTCATGATCAATAGCCGCTGATATGTGGAGTTGGAAATGTTAGACAGTGTAGTTGGAGCGGAAGAGAGAAGAAGACGGAGTTAGAGAGCCTCGGAGGCTTTGGCCGTTAAGAGTGTGCGACTCCTGGAGGAAAAATCCCTATAGCTGGGGCGGATGTCTCTCCCAATGTATGTCAAGACGATTTATAAACGCGTTGACTAATTCCGCACTAACAAGGTCGGAAGGGAGTCTATTCCAAATGCTGACTATGAAATACGGAAAGAACTGCTGACTTAAGATCGTTCTTCGAGCTTTGTGCTTGGATTTTTGACAGTCGTTTCGCAAGCGATCATTAAGGTCTCTTTCAAAGAATCCCGTGTAGGTACGTCGTTGAAACCATTCAAGTACTTGAATTTTGCTATTAGTTGCCCCCTGAGTCGTCTTTGCTCGAGAGCATTCAGACCCAGTTCTTTTGCGACATTCATACCGCTTGTTTCTTAGCTGCGGTATCAATTTCGTTGCTCTGCGTTGGACTCTTTCCATGTTATCGATATCTTTACACAGATGTGGCGACCAAAATTTAACAGCAAATTCTAAGTGTGGCCGCACTAACGCCTTGTTCAAGGAAATTATGATGTCCTTGGACTTGTAAACAAAATTTCTGGTGATGAATCAGAGTACTCTGCTTACCATTTTCACACTCCTATCAACTTGCTGACTGTGCTGAAGTTTGTTTGTAATAGTGATTCCTAAGTCACGTTGTTGGGTGACGGGAGGCAAATTCCGTCCCATTCATTTTGAATGGAGTTGAAGGGTTCACGAGCCCTATGTGCATTACTGAGCAATTGTCGACATTAAAGCTCATCTGCCACGTTGTGCTCCATTTCATGAGGTGGTCAAGGTCTTGTTGGAGCTCGGCTCTTTTCGTGGCTGGATGACATAGTTTTTTATCATCCTCAAATTTACTGTTTTTACTACGGATGTTAAGATCCTGATCATTGATGTAAATTGAGAACATAAGTGGGCCAAGCACGCCACCTTGTGGAACCCCTGATACTTGCGTCCAGTCGCTCGTTTGTCCTTCGAGCTTCACTCGCTGCTGCCGACCTGTAAGCCATGCCCCGATCCATCGTAAATAGTCTCCATGGATGCCATGGGCTTCCAGTTGTTTCATTAGCCGTTGATGGGGACGTTATCAAAAGGCTTTTGGAAGTCTAGATACCCAAGGTCTACACCCTTCTCTTCATCTTTAATATCCATAAGGTTTGTTAAGCAGCTTCTTCCATTTCGGAAGCCATGCTGAGAGTCGGATATGAGCTGATGCATCCTCAGATGGTCAGTGATGCGCTTTTTCAGGAAGCGTTCGATAGTTTTGCTGTAAGACTGATGTAAGACTGATTGGCCTATAGCTGCTGGGGCTTTTCTTGTGCCCCTTTTTATGCATCGCTATCGCGTTAGCTAGTCTTCAATCCTGCGGAACTTCTCCCGTTCTCAGAGATCGATTAAATATTTCGAGCAGTGGCTTCACGACGACTGGAGCCATTTCTCCTAGTACATGGGGAGTGAGATTATCTGGGCCAGTGGATTTGTACACATTTAGGTGGGTCAGTGCTTGAAGGATCTCGATCTCAGAGAAAACACATGTAATTATAGGAGCAACTTGCATCGGTGCTGGTTCATCAATATTTGCAACATTTTCAATAGTAAATCCAGAGCTAGAATAGTCGTTCATGATTGTGGCTTTGTCTCTTAGGTCATTGGTGAGTGCACAGTCATATATTTTGAGCGGACCTGTGGTTTCTTTTTTTATTTTTTTTCATTTACATATTTATAGAATGCTTTTGGGTTGCATTTTGCCATAGTGACTACGGATACTTCTTTTATCCTTTTTGTGGTCCTGACTATTTTCTTTACATCCCGACATGCCCTTGTGTGGCTGGCCCTGTTCTCCTGTGTTAGATGACGCTTCCAAGCTTTGTAACGCACTTGTCGCCTTGGAATGCAGCATTTGACTGTCCGACTCATCCAGAGCAGATCATTACTGATACAAACTCGTTTATTTGGGATGTATCGTTCAGCTGCTCTCAGGATGCTCGTCTTCAAAATATGTGAGAGCATTGTTCAACACTGGCGTCTCTCATCGGGGTTTCGAAGTCAGTTGTTCCTATTTCAGTTGCCATTCCCTGAAAATTCGCTCGTCGATAGTCTGGCAGCTTGAGACGACTCGCATTAGCGGTGAATTCATAGTGAGTTTTGAGCGTAAATTCAATCAAGTTGTGGTCTCCAAGCCGGTCTAGGATGGCTAAGTCAACAATTTCACAATCAGGAGTGGAGAGTACCAGATCTAGAATATTACCGTATCTCGTAGGCTTTTTACCGTGTCTCGTTAGCGTTATAGATGGAACCCAAAGTTTCCTAAAAATAACACTGGTTCACTGCTTTATCGACAGGGTTTGAGAGGATCATCAGGGTTCTATTCGGGATCCAAAAGCTTCAATTCTGGACCCAAAAGTTCCATAATTTATACAGACGAGGTCTGAAAGATTCTTCAGGCTAATACATGAACGCAACAGCTTGTTTTCAAACCAGATGATCTAATACATGAACGCAACAGCTTGTTTTCAAACCAGATGATCTATTTTTTCAGTTTTAAACGAGCTTTAATTTGTTACGAAACAAGTGTTCCTCACATAAATATGTTTAGCTAGCTTTTGAATGTAGAAACATAGAAAAATAAGTAAATTCACTAACTAGGTGGAGGTCCATCTCATGAGAATTAGAAAATATCGAGACCAAACCGTATAATTTCAGAGACCTGGTGCGTGATAAACAGCAGAAACAGCATGAGAAAAATTTAAGTCATAGGAACCGTTAGCTCAGCCCCAGTATTACTTAAAGGGAGGAGTTGTTTGAGGAACATTCAGCCACTTATAAGGGAACGAAAATTGACAGGAGGCGTAGAACTTCAGCCCAGGGTACTTTCGGGTAAGTTATTGGTAAATTATTAGGTGGGTGGTTCATGATTTCCAAGATTTAGAAGAAGTTGGGAGGTCTTTAACTGGGGAAAGTAAAGACTTTGTGAGGATAGAGTTAGTCCAAAGGAAGAGCTTGGTGCGCGAGCACTTTTTCCGTGGCTCTTCCTTCGGGGGAGCCCACTTGGCAATCCTTTTACTGCCTGACTCTACCGTATTATTTCTTACCCTAACCCCTTGGTCCGATTGCAAGCGATCACCGCTGACCTTGCGGTGTGATTAACCCCTACACTGAACTCGAATATCTTTTGTGAGCGCGTGTTTTGGTAGCCAACAATTGAATTTATCAGCCCGCGAACATTGTGTGAGGCAACACTTAGAGACTGTGCATCTTCGCCCAGGAATAAATTCCAACATCCCTTTCATTGACAAGTTGCAGCCTCTTGCTATCGTATTGTGGTTCCTGTCTTTGCCCGCGGAGTGAAATGAAGTGACGGTTTCCCTAGCTTGCACGAACAGGCTGCGTAAATCATATGGCAGTGTACTTTACGTAATATTGACGATTTCTTACTGATATGTTTAATTTTCATCAGTGAGCTTGACCATTGTGCCTTGTCAGTGCTTCAGTTGTTATTGCCCTCAACTTAGCCCAATTGAGAACTATGTGTTTTTAGCCTCAACTGTCAACGATTCGGGAGCATGACGATGTGGAAAGTTCTAATTTGAACCAGATGTCGACTTGTGCCCAGTGTCTGCATTCATTAAACATTCCCCGCACAGCAGTGCAGTCTTATTTCATTGATGAAGACGACGTCTATTACGAACTGCAGTACAGAAGGTGAAATTGTTGGCAGTCGTACTTAAAGCAAGAATTTGCCTTAGTTGTTGGAAGAGTGTAGTGCAAGAGCCGTCGTCCCAAAGACCAGCGCCCGCCATGACAAGCTGTTCCAGTGAGTTCCCTGGAAAGTCGCTCCAACTTGATATTACCTCGCAGTACGTGAAGAAGTGCGGCTGTGTATGCAGTCGTCAAGAATCCTAATTGCGTCATCGCGGAGTAGCAGAGTGCATCAATGTTAGCGGAATTCTCCAATCGCGGCGCGACTGGAGACTGGGCAATGGTGGATGGTTCAGAAAAATCAACGTCGTTTTTTCGCTAGCGAGAGTTGAGGGGAAGCGCTTCATCGCAAAATTTCGAATTTGCTCATTTTGTTGAAACAAACGAAGAACAATAAGTATAGAAGTGGCACGTCGATTTTTTTTTATGTGAAAAATCAAAATCAGTTTGTAAATATTTAAAAATGAACGCAAAGAGAAGCATACAAACCATTATTTTTATAGCCTACCTGGTCACTCAGTGGAGAGGCATCGAAGCTTTGATTTTAAACGCATGAACAGCGCAATTAGAAGCATGAGCAACAATTAACTACCTAGCAATAACCAAACTCTATCTTTCATTTCTGAGAAGCTCCAAATGCGACAATGTAAAGCATAGCATCGTGAAAGGCAGCAGTATGTCAGCCCTAGTTCAGCAATGATGGACTCTTCAGACGATATTAGTTTTCACTTGTGAGGGATGAGGTTATTTTCTAAAGGAAGTTCTCACAGTATATCTAATAAGGAAATGCAATGGTACGATTAGCATTTCACCCAGTGCAAAGTCTTGAAATTTTTAGGGCTAACTATGATGCACTCGAGTAAAGAAGAATAAGACGATGAATGACTTTGCATAGAAACCATGGAAATTAGTCGTGCAGTCTGTAATTTAACTTAGAAGAAGATAAAAATTTGGAAATAATCTGCCATGGGATTTTAAATTGCGGTATGGGAGGTTGTGGTGAAAACAGGTACTGATGCGATGTAACACTTTGTTTAAACACACCTCAGGAGAAGTAGTCGGCTGGGGGGGGGGGCTGGCTAACCATACTGATTGCTGAGCAGTTGCCTCCCCCCCCCCCAATATTTTGGACGTTCCGCCGCCCCTGGAATGGTCGATATACTGTATTTCTCTATTTGCAGATAATGAGATTCTATGCTACAAAACGTTATAATCCGTGTGAAATTTTTGTGGCGAAGGCAGTTCCGTAATACCCCTTCCGTCCAATGCTTACAAATGCCTGGGGCAGAAAAACTTCTTTTGTCCAGCTCCTGATTGAGAAGCTTTAGAATCTCCCAGGGCAGGGATGGAGCTCTGTAGAGCATGAATGGCCTGACACTGCGAAACAAAAAGTAAAATAAAGAAGTTCCCGTCAGCTGCTGCTGACGGCCGAGCAAAAACTGCCCTGTTCTGCTGCGTCTTTTGCAGCGGTAAGCGACTGTGACTCGAGTGCTGCCTTTGACGTGTATTGTCTTGAAGCTGTGGAACATAGACAAACCACTGTATTTCTTGCATCGAATCTTGCTTATAATTTTATCTTGCCAAATTTCCCTTAAATTTTGCTTTATTCTAAAGGCATTGGCGGCCTCTGCATATACGTCGAGAAGATATTTTGTTTCATACTGATCACAATGCAGGACGTTTTATGATTTTTTTCTATTCTGTCTTTCTTTGTAATACATATGACATCTGCGACGCTTTACGCTTATGTTCACTGGCACTTTTTCTCCATGAAGAAGATTGGACATGTTTGCTTCAGCAAAGCCGCAAAGTTTTAGATTATGACTGATTCACGAAGCAAATACATTTTCATCTATATTCCTTGTTATTTGGAATTAGAGTCCTTAACCGTAAAAAAATTACGATAATGAATTTGAAAATTGTTGTTCGGGGAACCATTTTACTGTTCTTTCTCGTGGTACAGATTTTGATGAAAAGCTGTAGATGCATCATGTCCAGTAGGCTAGGCTTGATCGTCTATCAACAAAAGTTGTAATTGATGCCACTATGAGTTCAGGGAAGCAAACTCTCCTTCGTGTAAGCAAAATGCGAATTTTATTTTTAAACAAACGAATTTACCAGAAACGTTCAGTATCTCATCCTGGACACAGTAGTGACCCCCATGAGGGTCAAAATTTGGCGGAGTGCATACCTCCGCCAAGCAAGGCAGCGGTAACGATCATTTCAACTTGGCTCTGAAACTATAATTTTCTTTGTATAAACTCCAAAATCTGATCATTCGTGCCTTTTGATTGCAATAACAGCTTGCGCAATTTTTTTGAAGAACCGTTCATAACTTTTTGAGTTATACTGCTAACAAACGTTAAGACAAACATGAGTCAAACATTCAAACGAACAAACCGATCCGCACCAAAGTTTAATCATTTATATCTTTCAACATTACTGATAAGCCCTAATCCCTATGAATTTCATAAAGATCTATTCATGATTTTTTGAGTTATTGTGCTAACAAGCATAAAATTAAAAACAGTGACAAACGAACGAACAAACCAACAGATCATTACCAAAATTTGGTCATCTACTCTTTGTTACATACCTAACAACTCATTTTAATTTAATCAAAATCCATCCATAACTTTTTGAGTTGTGGCATTGTGAAAAATGAGAGAGACAAACAAACAAACGGATGAACATATCTTCACCAAAAGTTGATCATCTGTTCCTCATAACATACCTAACAATCCCTGTAAATATCGTCCAAATCTGTTCATAACTTTTTGAGTTATTTTGGTGCCAGACAGACAGACAAAGAGACAGACAGACAAACACGACGAAAACAAAACCTCCTTGACGGAGGTAATAAGCGAAGCAGATAATGCACAATGAGAGCAGAAGCTGTCTCCAAGATCGAGCCTCTTATCTACCACGCTCAAGAGAAGGACATCAAAAAGTATCCAACTATTTTTCTGATAGAAGAGAGCTTTGAGAAATGCAGAACCTTAAGCATATTCCAGAAAACTACGTGGCTATATTAATTTGAAACTCGAATTTCCTACTACAGTACCTCGTGTCCTCCTCATTCATTAAATGAATTTTATCCCATATACGAGGGGGTGTATGAAAAGTTTTAAGCGTCAGACACACTAAAAAGGGTAAGGGATTTTGATGCTTTAGTTTTCTACGTAGTCACCGTCACGGGCTGAGCCAAGACCTCCTAAAGTTAGTACACGCCTGCGTCTCTACGTCACGAAGTTGGTCTGATCGGTACAGTCCTCCGTCCAACTGTTGGACGCAGCCTGATATTTTTGATACATGCTCTGGAAATTTCGGCAATATATGGATAGAAAACTGAAACTATCGTGATTTTGTAGCTTGTAAGTAGTTTGGAGAAAAATTTCCATCCAGATCTGCCTAAAATATGTAGAATAGGTACCAGCAATATCAGGCTGCGTCTTAATGATTTTTGTAGTAACTGTACGCAATCGGACCATTTTCGAGGCCTAGACCCAGGCCTGAACTTCAGGAGGCCTTGGCTGAGCACTTGCTCCAACGGCGCTCGGTAAGCGCTTTCATCCTTGTGTAGAAAAACTCTTTTGTTTGGGACTCAAGAAACCCCTCGACTGCAGCTGTAACGTCATCATCACTGCCAAAATGGCGACAATCCAAGGCTTTTTCATATGAGGGAAAAGATGGAAGTTGAAGGGAGGCCTGGTCTGGCGAATATGGTGGATGGGGAACAAGTTCGAATCCACACAAGTACATTGTTGCCATGGCAACCACTGAGGTGTGAGCTCGTGCGTTGTCTTGGTGGAAGACGTCTTCTTGTCAGCATTCCTTGCACTATCTTGTAATGTATTCCCCATATCATAACGCATTGCTGAGGCAGTCATGTCTTCCATATGCTGGTACTTAATGAATGCACGCATTTCTGCATTCTCACATTTTCACTGAATCCTTGATCCTTGTTTTTTCAGAAACCTGCAAAGAAAATGAGATACATGTTTAAATATCAAAATTTGGCAGGAATAGGTACAAAAGGTTGTGCTTGTAAATTTATAGGTTTGGCCATGCAAAAACGCTCCTTATACATGATAGCGAAAACTTTTATACAGCCCTCGTATTTCCTTCAGACGGAACAGAGAGACCGATAGCAGCTAGCCAACAAACTGGGTATAATTAATGATACAGTGAATTTTCCCGTAGCCTACTGAAACTGAACTCATGCAAGCTTCTCTTCATATTTTTTAAAAATTTCTTTTAGAACTTTTAAGATTATTGTCGAAATTTTGCGGGCGTCGCTACTGTGTAGCGTTAAGTGTTAAACTGCTTACCTTCTTGCTTGATTGGAGTCTGAATGTTTAATAGAAGGCCTACCGAACTGCTTTGCCAGTTACCGAAATTTCATTTGGCATACGGAGAAACATACAAGACAACTTGGAGATTTCAGATTTTTCCTGTAGCTGCTGAAAAGTTGAGTTTTTATTAAAGACTGATAAGATCTAGTGTTTGCCTTGACAAAAGAAAACTGCATTCAGAGCTACGTTTGCCATCATCTGCAACCTGGCCTGTTTTCTACCTATCAGTTTTCAATGAAAATTGACAGAATGACCACTGCTCCAACCTGGGCTCATTTTCGCCAGTTTTGTTAAAGCGTGACAGAAAATAGATAAATAAATAATCAGATAAATACACATCAGTCTTTATTATTGTAGATGAGAACGTTGCTTGACATCTAGTCTGGTTCATTTTGATCGATTTTAACAGACTTCTCCAGACTTATTTATATTGGGCCAAGCTTTCGGCACTGGTCAAGTAAGTGCCTTCGTCAGGGTGAAAATCTGCTAAGGAGCTATCACGTTGCGACCAGTATACACAATACATACAGTACCTTCATCTGTGAGTAGTGGCAGTGACAGGAAGTAGCACTGAGAGGGGTAATTTACTATTGAAAATGCCATGCCAAGGGTGTTGTGTAAAGTCGATTTGTTGAGGGACTGAAGCGAAGTGTAGTACACTATTCGCTCCTTGTACACGCTTCTGCTTATAGTGATCCTTTGTTTATATATTTATTTATTATTTATCTATTTATTATTTATTCCTGAGGGTCAATATTATTATCAGTCTTTACTTATTATAATATGTAGTATACCTGAGGGTCTGAATTATTAACAGGATCAAGCCTTACGAAACGTACAAGCGAGTGTTCCTATCAGAGTCTTTTCTGTGACTTTGGGTTCGTTGCGCAATCGGATTATTCCTTGGAAAAGGGTAAAGA
>LQNS02278078.1:12242451-12258303 GCA_001587735.2 Parhyale hawaiensis | reverse complement strand
AAAAGAGCATAGTTAAAGTAAACGTCATCCTACGAAAAATGAAACAATAGTAAAAAACTCAATCCTACGCATTTCCTACATGCGAGAGTCGAAATACGTACTGCTAAAAACATTGTGTTACTCGATCCGAGGATGGATGCGAGTACATCCTATTGAAAGTGGCGAATATAAATTATGTGACGTTTCATTGTTTCAGTGCTCTGGTAAATTTCGTGGACCGATCTCGGAGGTAGTGCAATACCGTGCCGATCCGCGGCAAAGATGGAGCAAGCTCGTATAGCACTTCGCCATCATCCAAATATCAGATTTATATCATTGATCCCACATGGGGATCGTATCAGATAATAAGCTGATAAAATCAGATACTACACTTTAATCTTAGCCAAAAGGCTGAGAAGCGATACCAGAGGAAGCAGCAAGCGTCAGTCGACTTGAAATGACTGAACAGTAGACGGATACGAAAATTTTCATTAGGGTAACTCACGAAACTTGCCCGACTTTAATGCCACACCCAACCAGTCCAGCAAAAATATTTATTGCATGTATTTGGACTTGGCAGTCTGAATTTCTCCCGATTATACTTCTATATTACGTGGCTTAGATAAAGGAAAATACTACACACGGATAACAGCAGATGTATTAGTGGGAGCTAGAAGCAAAGGAACAGGAATTTGTGATGGGTGCAGGAGAGAATTTTGAATGCCGTATTAAATTTACACGGCAGTTTTCCGCCAAATACAAAGACGTGAGTTGGTCATTAGGTGCACTCGCGCGGTGGTCCATCTGTTGCATTATCGTTGCCCTGGCGTCCCCTCTGAAGGCGTACATCTTTCGCCTTTAACTAAAGAGTTCCGTGGAGGGGAGTAACTCGATGAGTCTTTATAAATTTCTTTTGAGGCTTGTTCTTGCAAGCCGTGTCTTTCCTGCATAATGAACTTATTAAAATTAAATGCTCGTGGAGGCATTACAATATTGAATGCTGCGCGGTACACAAGAAAATGTATCTAGGTTCTAGGTTACAAACAAGGGACATGTCACTGTGGTCTTACATTCTAAACTTAATTTTTTTTTCGCCCCATTGCTTGGGCTCCATCAGGCAACAGTATGCGCTGCCATAGTAGGTACATATAAGATTGTTTGTAGCCGGGACCCTTACTGATGACTTTTATTAACGAGTTTTTCGGATTTTTCACTTCTGTTTCTAGGCTCATGGCGCATTTCCTGGCCCTAGGGATTCACTTTTTTGTGGACTGTGGACAAGTGAGGACAATAGTTGTCCGCACTTACCAAACCCTCGTTCCTTTCAGGCGGATGCGGATACATGCGGACAGGCATGGTTTCGATTTCCTTGACCAAACAATCATTTTCTATTTACAAACTCGGAAACATTTGTCGTATTCTTATTTGATGCTGAATTCTGTTTTAAGTGATAATAAAAACTTTTCTTAGGCACTCGTCTTGTAATTTAAAACGGTTCAATTGTTTTTGTATCTCACTAATATGGCTGCCTTTCGCCCTACATTGGTGCTACATCCTGCTACACTCCACACAGGATGAATTTGCCGATATTAAGAGACAGTCGGTAAATATTTTACTTGGGCCTGTTTATTTACTGCTAAACGCCAATGACCTTCATCATATACAATGCTTCGTCAACTACTGGAAGGGTTGAATTCAAACGAAGCCTTATTCTTAATTATATTTTCTAGTATTACAGGACACAAATGTGACGAAACCGAATTCAAGTCTCCGCCAAGGCCACAGAACAGCGGCCGGCTCCAATTACAAGTCGCAGAATGCAGCAGTTATTAATACAACGTCAGTATCTCTAGAACTAAAAATCCAATTTGACTCAACATAGAAATTCACAACATTGAGCTCCATCCAAGTACGTGCCTACCTATTCTCAGACTTTTTCTCATTAGGGTCACTCGGTCTGTATTGACCTGGAGTTCGTTGCCAGGATTCGTGTTCGGCCGTGTAGATCTGGAAACGTTTAAGTCAGCCCTTAATGGTTTTTCGATGAATCTTTCGTATCGTCTCGGACGTTGCATAAAGCTTCAATTGGGGTTCATTTCCTATTAGTGGCGCCCTGGGCGTGTAGTGCTCATAATAAAAATAAACAGCTACGGTATGCAACTAACTCTAACGGCTCCACAGTGGCTGCAAAATGCGCCAGTGTCGCAGCATGTACGTTTTCCGACCCAGACAAATAACAACCAATGAAGGGCACTCGAAGCTCTCGGACGACCTTAAATTATCAATAATATACTCGTAATTCCAAGCGCCTTCCAAAAACAGACAACTCGAGTCAAAATGATATAATGTTAGGACTGAATCGGGGAACGAAATATGAAAGTGTTGTTATTGAAATAGTTATATTTGCTAATTTGTGTTGAGAGTCCATCATGACACCAGCCCTCTTCTATTATCAAATGCGAAGCTGACTAATCAGTTGAGTCGGTATATATGTAAAAAGCAGCAGAAACTCAAAGAAGATTCGAAAGAGTACATATTGTTAGGCCGGCTTGGGCCCCATATATACACTGTGACATTCATATAGTCGTGAACGACACCGGATCGAAATATAACGAGTTACAGTAATCTCATTTTCACTTATGCGCGTGTATCGACGACAACACTCACTGCATTGTAGCTGGCAGCACAGAACCTCCACACTTTTTTATAAAACTGATCAAACACATGAACTTATGAATGTCTGTTCACCTTTTGGTAGAACTCTCGCTCCTGAGTCATACGCTGGTGAATGTCTGCCAGGGATGAGCACAAACAGACGACTGTATGTATACTGTGCAGTCAAACAACCTTCCGGATTACTCTACGTGAATGTGCTCCGAAGGACTTCTAGGTAAATTGAGAACAAAACAGCGTATCATATTATGAGTTTTACCTCTCTTGAAATGCAGCAATCTGTTGTTCTTACCAGCCGTAACAGCTACAGCTACGTTCCTTTACCAATGTTAAAACTAACGCGTACAACACGCAATAGTTTAAATTTCAGTGAAAGCACCACGAGCAGATCTGTTTCAGGCCGCACTTCAACGCTCGCATTAATTTCAACAGCACACAATAATTATAACACAAATTCCACCATACGCGCTCTGCTATACAGCTCAGAGATTCGTTAGCGACGCGTCCTCACCGCCTGTAGCATCCGTAATTTGGAGCGGGGCCGAGAATATTCCCAGTGACCCCCGACAAGTACGATCGTTGTAAACATTGTTATGAGGCAAATTAGGAAGCTGGCCCGGTAAACAGAGAGCGGGGAGCCTTCAAGACGCTCACAATGGGGAAAATTCTCCAAAATATGGCCAGCTGTTCAACCCTTAAGGAAACTACAGGAATATTACTAAGGTCGGGCTGCTGAACTCAGGAAGTAAATGCTGTGACTATCGGTAAGATGGAACGTTACGCTTCTACATTGGCTTTCAACAAGGACATATGTCCGTACTGAGTTATTAGCATTTCGTATGAGAACTTACTTTTTATATATGTACTAGTGGACCCGTGGGTGAAAAAATTTACGCAATACTCGATATGTTTGCATAATTAAGGCGAGAGCAGAAAATTTGCTCCTCTGAATTGCTTCTTCATTTTCTTCGTTCATCCTTTGACGTTCTCTCATCCTTAGGTTCTTTTTTCTCCAGCCTCCTTCTTTCACGTGCTTCTTCCACATTGACAGGCAAAAGTAAAATCTTGAGTAAAACACTGCACTAAACCTGAACTCCAGTCAGCTCATATGCATTGTGAGCGCACCGTAGCCATGATAACGCCAACTTAAAGATCTGCTTTATTGAAGTTCTAAAATATTAGCCGATGGAGAGATAACTGCTCCGTCAAAGAAAAACAGCAAGCTGGAAGAAATAATTGTCTACTGCCCGTGAAAAATCATCCCTTCGTGAGTGCTCCGTTGATGATCTACTGAATTTCTACGACGTGACCTGAGAGAAAAAAGTTATAAAATTTGACTCCAGAAGATGCAAATATCTTTGCTTCGATTTCAAGAAGTGTTTCATGAGAGAAGTGCATTCAGATAAAGGGGCAAGGATACCACTTTCGCCATCTTCTGAAACCCGGTCATTGATCTCTATGAAAACGAAACTTAATTATAAAATCTGGAACCAAGCCCATTTTCCCCTATCTATTTCCTTAAGATGCGGAGACGAAATATATAAATTAATACACGAAGCGTTTTATTATATAAGGATATGCCAAGTGTCATTACCTCCGCCAAGGAGGCTATGTTTTCGTCGAGTTTGTCTATCTGTCTGTTACCAAGATAACTCAAAAAGTTTTGAACGGATTTTAACGAAATTTATAGGGATTGTTGAATATTGTTATTAGTTCATCTTTCTCACAGCCGACAGGCCGGTAAAAACGTTCAGGGCCTGGCCAACTCCCAGCAGCCATAGGGTCCCTTCACGGAACTTCAACGATGTATATCCAAGTCTTTCCTCGTGAGGCGTGGGTGTGCCTCACTCCTTTTTCATATGTTAAGTGTCCTTCGGATTATGTGGGCCGTTCCAAGTAGCACAGTCTTCTGGTGTGCTCTCAGGTCCACCTTGCACTGCACTTTCTCGCTCGAGATTTCTTTCCAGTTCTTTTGGGATGGCTCCTAGTGCTCCAATTACAATCGGCACAATTTCCACTTCCATACGCCATAACCGCACCGATTCTAGCGTCAGGTCCTGATATTAGTCTATTTTTTCCCCTTGCTTTCTAGTCACTCTAGAACCCATGGGACTGCAACATATATAGGAAGCGCCTTTTTTCGGTTTGTCTACAAAGACAATATCTGGTCTCCTGGCGCTAATCTCATGGTCAGTCAAAAGGTAGACATCCCACAGTAGCTTCACCTCAACTGTCTCGACCACTCCCTCCGGTACGTGCTCATACAACTTGCTGCTCAGTGGCAGTCCGTGCTCTGTACTGAGGCTCCAGTTAAGCGCTCGGGCGACCTGTCATGCCTTCTCTTACAGTGATGTTGAGCCAGTTGTTGGCACTCGCTGCGAATGTGGTTAATAGTTTCATTTTTGTCTCCACATAGTCTGCAAAGAGGCGAGATTTCCTGGTTGTCGATATTGACCTGAATATATCTCGTTCTAAGAGCTTGATCTCGCGTAGCAGTGATCAACCCCTCGGATTCCTTCTTTAGCTCGCCTTTCTTCAGCCACATCCAAGTGTCGGGGGAACACTGCTCTCCCAGCTGCTCAATATATTGACCATGTAGGGGTTTCGTGTGCCACTCTCTTCCCCTCGCTTCCAGCTGCTCTACCTGGTGCTCTTGTGGGTTCTCTTCAGGGCTGACAAGGTTTTCCCTCAGTACCATACGCAACCATTCCTCGTTGGCGCCTTGTAGATATTGGTACAGGGTCCTGCACTCCAGATCCACGTTGTCCAACGCACTGACCAGCCCCCTTCCTCCCTCCTCTCTGGGTAAGTAAAGGCGAGCAACGCTAGCGTTGGGGTGTAGGGATCGACATAAAGTGAGGAGTTTCCTTGTTCTGCGATCCAACTGCTGTTTCTCCTCCACCGTCCAGTTCACAATGCCCGCTGTGTACCGCACGACTGGAATCACCCATGTGCTGATAGCTCTAATGGTGTTCCCTCCACTGAGGCCCGATTTCAAAACTGCCCGTACTCGGCTAAAGAATGCAGTTTTTATTTTGTCTTTCATTGTGGCATGTTTAATATTTCCCCCCCCCCTGGAGGATTCCGAGGTACTTATAGGCAAATTCGCCCAATTCTCCGATCTTCTGGTTGTCGGGTAAGTCAACTCCATCCATCTCTTTCACAGTCCCCCGGCTGGTATTGATGACAGGGCACTTGTCGGTACCGAACTCCATTCCAAAATCTGTTGTTACAATCCTGACAGTTTGAATCAGGCTATCGATATCATCCTTACTGCGGCCATAGAGTTTGATATCATCCATGTAGAATAGGTGGTTAATTTTAGGGTTTCTTTTGTCAATAGCAATTCCGTTTTTTGAAGTCCCAGTACGGCTGACAGAGGGCTCATTGCCAGTATAAAGAAGAGCGGCGACAGTGAGTCACCCTGAATTATCCCACTCGTGATAGGGACATTCCCTAAGGGCTGCCCAGCCGCAGTGAGAAAAGTGTTCCAGTGTTGCATGGAGCTCTCTAGTAGGCGGTATACATTATCTGCGGCTCCGTACATGGCCAGACATTCCAATAGCCATGAGTGACGTACCATGTCAAACGCCTTTTTGTAGCCTATCCAGGACATCCTGAGGTTTCTCCTGATCCTCTTGCATTTTAGTAAAACAAGCTTATCAATAAACAGCTGATCATTAGTGCCCCCTGGACCTTCTTTTGCGCCCCTTCTGCTCAACTGGGATGCAATTATTTCTTTCAAGATGTTCATACAACTCCTCTGCAAATGTTCCCGTCGGCACTTTTCACATCATCGGCAGGCAAGTAGTCGGGCGGAAGTTGCCAACAGCTGTGCCCTTAGAAGGGTCTTTCAGAATTAGCACCGTTCTTCCCGTTGTCATCCACCTCGGTACTGCAGCCTCCTCCACATGCTGCTGCAGCTGTTCGGCCACCCTACCGTGCAGTGATTCGAAGCGCTTCAGCCAATAACCTTGAACTTAGTCGAATCTGGGAGCTTATGGTAACATAGAATTCTCTCTGTTTATTGCTGAGATTGTCAGAGGCCTTGATCTTCCGCAGCCATTGGGCATCCCTACGGTGCTGGACACTCTCACCCCAGATCCTATTCCAAAAGTCTCGGCTCTCTGTGGCATCCGGTGCGACTAGTTTCGTTACTTCGCCTCTGAGGGAACTGTAAAATTGTTGCTGGTTTGTCTAAAATAGTCTGTTCTATTGAAAAGTGCGTGTCCTTTTCTCAAACCGTTCTATTTTGACCGCTTTTGCTGTAATTTTTTTGTTTCAGTTGCTCTACAATGTTGTTCACACCAATCTCACGTGCCTTGTACCTCTCCTCTGTTATCGCCGCCTTCCTCTGGTTCTTGAGTCTTTCCCCCTTCACCTCCTCGGCCCAGCTTAGGTGTCTTCTGGTTTCCTCGATTTGCGTTTGCAGTCTCCTCTTCCACGGCGGATCCCAGTTTTTAACCTCATTATTCGACGTCTGTTTCTTTCCCTACGTGACCAACTCGGTCAGCTGTTATTATTATTATCGAGGAGATTTCACGACCCAAACTTTGGATTGGTTGATCGATGTTTAGTTCTAACTCTAGCGCCGTGTCGCATCCAGCAACCTAAGGCTCAGAGCACTTTGCGAATGATGTGCGCTGTTCCAAGTAGAGTGCTTTTCTGTAGGGTTCCTGAGTGTTGAGTGAAGATGGCCGCACTTTAGCTCTCGCAGGGCAGTCTTGAGATTCTTGGACATTGCCCCCAGAGCTCCGATGACCACTGAAACGACGTCCACCTTCATCTGCCACAGTCTCTGGAGTTCGATGGAAAGGTCACGGTACTTTTCCTTCTCCTCCGTTTCCTTGTCCACGATTCTGGAGTCGAAGAGGATGGAAATGTCAATCATTTTGGCCGACTTCTCCTGCTTGTCTTTTGCGACGAAGTCCGGTCGGTTGGCATAAAGTACTCGATCAGTTTCCATCCTCTTGTCCCAGTGGATCTGCACAGCTTCGTTTTCAATCACGGGCGCGAGTTCGTGCTCGTACCACCTCTCACTAACCGGGAAGTTATGGATCCGCAGGAGGGTCCAGTGAAGATGTCGGTCAACTTTATCGTGCCTGCGCTTGTACTCTTTTTGCGCCAGCACTCCGCATTCACTTATCACGTGGTTGATGGTTTAATCTGAGCTCCTGCAAAATCTACAGGTAGCAGGGACGTTTCTCTTGTCGATCTTGTTTTGGATGTAGCTGGTTCAGAGGGCTAGCTCTTGGGCTGCCAGGATGGTGCCTTCTGTTTCCCGTTTCAGCTCACCCCTCAGAAGCCACTTCCAAGAGTCTGGTGCGATTTTGTCCTGAACAGCTTCGAGGTACTGGCCGGACATCTTCATGCTCTTCCATTCGTTAGTCCGATCGAGGCGCACTCACTCTTTAAATTGGTTAACCATTTTGGTGGTCTCTTTCAGCAACTTCGCCTCGATTAAACAGCGTGCCCACGGGTCGTCGCTCTCTCTCTGAAGTGATGGGAGAGAGCTCGTTTTTTTCCATTTCGACGCAGTCCTTTACACTGATGAGGCCACGGCCCCCTTCTCTTCTGTTAATGTAAAGTCTGTCTACGCACGATCTTGGATGCAGAGCTCCATAGATGTTCATGAGTTTTCGAGTGTTGATGTCCATGTCGGTGCAGTCCTTTTTATTCCAGTTAATACTGCCAGCAGAGTAACGGACTACGGGGGCGGCCCAGGTGTTAATGGCCTTGATGGTGTTGCCCCCATTCAGGTGTGATTTCAGGAAGAGCCGGAGTCGAGTGAGGTAATCCCTCTGAATGGAATCTTTCATCGTTCAGTGGAGAATAGTGTTGTACTCCATGACACCCAGGTATTTGTAGTATGTTTCCTCGATATCCTTGATGGTACCTTCTTCGATGGTGATTCCCTCGGACGCAGTAACCTCGCCGCTTTCGATGTTGATGACTCCGCACTTACTGATGCCGAACTGTATTTTGATGTCTTCAGAGTATTGATGGACTATGTTGAGGAGCTGTACTACTTGATGCCTTGATTTCGCATACAGCTTCAGGTCGTCCATGGGACGGCTGTAGTTGTAGCCCTGACCGGCCTTGTTCAGGGTCTCGGAGAGCGGGATCATGGTCAGGACAAATAGCAGTGGAGATAGGGAGTCGCCCTGGAAGATGCCCCGCTTGTTGCTCACCTCACCGAGGTGTTCATTGGCGCTTGTGAGCTGGGTCTTCCAGTTGGGCATGGTCGGCGCGATTAGATTGCGGATGTTGCCGGCGATGCCTTAGGTTTCCAGGCATTCCAGGATCCAAGAGTAAGGGACTATGTCGAAGGCTTATATTAATCAATTCAAGCCATGCCTATATATTTTTTTTTTTTTGCTCCTGGCATCTTTCGTGATGAGCTTGTCGAGCAAATGGTCCTTCGTTCCCCTGCTGTTCCTGTTGCATTCTTTCTGTTCGTCCGGTAGGAGCTTCTTTGAGTCTAGGTGTTGGTAGACTCGTTCGTAGATTATGCCCGTCAGCACCTTCCACATGAGCGGGAGGCACGTTATAGAGCGGTAGTTGCTACCCTCCGTGCCCTTTGATTTGTCCTTCTGGATTAGGACCGTCTTCCCTGTGGTCATCCAGGTGGGCACGGTTCCGCGTTGCAGGCACTGGCTGAGCTGTGCAACAATTCTCGAGTCCAGCCAGTTTTGATCCAGTAGCCAGTTTTTGGTCTTGCTCAGTTGCTCATTGAGCTGTTGACTTGATAGTAAGGTCTGCATCTACAGCGACGTTCTTTCCTTTGACGTCGTGAAGCCGTTCTGCCGTATTGTTGTGTCGTACCTCTTTGCTCCAGATGTCACTCCCGAATCAGATGCTCTTTTCTGCGTTGAGTGAGTCAGAGCTCGTCTCTTATCCTCTGAGGGTTTGATAGAGGCGTTTCTGGTTGGTGTTGAATAGCTGGCCCTGATGGAATCCAGCTACTCTGGCGTCGAAGCGTTGACCTTTGCTCTTTTTAGCAGATAGACGCTGCTTTAAGGTATCTTCTAAGTTCGTTAGACCGACTACGAGTCACCGGTACCTCGGTTCTAGCAACATCTTCTTTTCTACGCCATTCGCAGATCCAGTTGAGACGTTTCCTGATCCCAGCAATATTCTTCTCGAGGCGGTGCTTCCAAAGAGGGTCCCTTCTCCGCTGGGTTTGTTGCGGTCGGGATTGTACCTCAAGGATCCTTATTGCGAGGTCTGCCCCAGCTTTGATGAGGGCGTTCGTGTCGGTGATATTGTTTGTGTGGATTTAACCAATTACTGACTTGACGCGGAGAGCAGCTGCTCGAATCTTCGGTTCCGGTAGATGTCGTAGACTAGAATGACCTTTTGGCGTCGTTTCTACGTTGAGTTCCGGAGTAAGTCCCGCAGCTCCATCAAGTCAATCCGCTTCTGGTCGGATAAGTCGGGTTCTGGCTCTTCGTCCATCGAGTGGCTCAGGCTCATATCGTGGACCTCTAAGTGCCGAGGCCCCCTTGGTGGCGACTGGTTGGAGTCGTCAGAGTCGATCTCAGATGGAAAATAGTTCGACAGGAGGGTATCACTAAGGTCCTGGTTAAGATGACCTTCTGGGTTGTTTCTACACTGGAGTTCCAGAGTAAGTCCCGTGACTCCAGCGAGTCACTCCGCTGCTGGTCAGACAAGTCGGGAGCAGTCACTTCGTCCTCTGATTCGTTCAGGCTCATATTGTGAGCCGGTAGTGCCTAGTGCCTAGGCCCACATGAGAGCAACCGGTTGGAGTCGGCAGAGTCGATCTCAGACGGGACAGCGCCTAAGTCGGGGGTTTCCTCCAATAGAATTGAGGGTCGCCTAGCAGGTTCCAAAGGAGGAGACCTAGGCGGGGTCACGGGTCGGGTTGATACCTGGCGAGCAGGTTCATCGGTAGATGGAGAGGCAGCTTGAGCATCCATCCGTACAGCGATTTGGAACCGCTACTCTTCGCTGAGGAGATTCTTGCTGTGGATCTGCCGAATCTGGCCACTCAGAGAAGCCTGTGGGAAATTGCCCGGGATACGTCTCTCGTCCCACACCAGCTTGAGGTGCCTGAGATAGCCGGGCTCCTCTTGCTTGCTGGCGACGAAGCACTCCCACAGAGGAACTCTGTCTTCCTTAGACCACTTGTGGCGCGCGTCTTGGTTGAGGGATAGGACAGCGTTTTGGTTGGGGCTTTCCTCCGATTATTATTATTATTAAAACTTCCCGCTCGAGTTCCCACGGAAAGGTAATACAACCCAAAAGAAGCATTTTGAAGCACCAGAAAGCCCGATACGTTGCTACAGGAAATCCAGCAAAAAGCCAGTAACAGCTGACTTAAACGCCTGCAGGGCAATACGACGGAAAGCCGATGCATGCAAAAAATTCCAAACCTTAACCGACCAGGGCACGAAACACCGACCGAACTGGCTAGTTCGACATAAAACATGCTGCAATCCAACGTGAAAGAGTGCGTGCCGACCGCAGCACGCATTTCTTTCCTAAAGACCTTGAATGGAAGTAACAGAATACAACAACCTATGCCTCTCATTGTTGTACACCTTATAAAACATACAGAGTTCGGCAACTCTTCTCCTGTGGGACAGGTTCACCAGATCATTAGTCGCGGTCAGCCTGCTGGCTGAACTAACAAGTCGGCCCAACAGACGCTAGTGAGTGTCAGCAGCTGAAGCAAAGACCGGTGAGCAATACTCCAACACAGGCAGCATAAAGGCATAAAACCATCTGCGGAGAACCTCATTGTCACCAAACACAGAATTTACTTCACGCAAGAGCCCAGTCTTATTGGAAGCACGTGACACCAGTTGCCTCATATGAAACTCAAAAGTAAGCTTGTTATAAAAAACACTGTTACGGGGCAGAAATGGAATGAATATGAAAATAAATAAGCGTGGTCATATACATATAATTAATTATGTTGATAAAATAAATAACAAATAGAAAGGTGCAATGTATAAATCTATTTGATAATGAATCCTTGTTAATAATAATAATAATCAATCAGACGAATAATGAATGAACGAACTGCAAAAGAACAATTGATTGGGAATAATCCGGTAAATATTTCTCGTGAACAATCCAGTTCATTGTTCTCTCTCTAATACTTGACCGCACATTAGCAGAAGATAATGACTAATGATATGAAATGGGATACATAGCACATGACAGAATTGTGACTACGAATTATAAAATGCACACAAAATTGAACATGCTCCCAAGGGGCGAGCCATTCCCCACCCTACCTAATATAATATACTTGGCGCTTGGATTTTTCAGCCTGCAAGAAGGTTCAAAGAAAACACACATTTAGATTTTTCAATATACTGGGAAAAATGACATGGAAATTTTGTACAAATGATGAATTTGCAAGAAAAACACGGAAATGAAATAAAATAACTGTAAGCAAACAACTCTGCTAGTTATTGATTCGCCAAACTTACCGGCCAAATAATGATGTTGCGCGCATTATCCGGTATTTTCAAATGGGAACACAGAATTTAAGGATCTCTTAGGAAAGAATGCCTAGTAAAGGGTTATATAAGATCTGCGCAAACGCAATGCAAAGGAACGTTGCATTTGCGCAGGTCAAATTACACCGAAATTTCTGAGAAACATTATCAAAAGCTAGATATTAAGCCAGACAGCAAAAACGGTACGTTCCGCCGCCGAAGATATAATAAAATGCATGTGAACACATATGTTATTAAATCGAACAGCGATTTAAAGGACCACCGGAGAAAAGACCGCACTGGCTATACACCAACTCACATTTTTTTCATAACACATTCTGTTGACCGCGCAAATGTTGACCGATCGTTCTGTTGAACGATCGTGCAAATTAAAGGACACACAATATTGGTCATATGTTTGAAAAGAATCTCCCGCATGAATAAAATATAGCATATGTATCTAATGAGTTGTTGGTATACTCAGGCACAAATCCTGCTTTGATCATTCATATTTTGCTATTCCAGTTTTATTTAAGGATCTATACTAACAACTCACATTATACTACATACATATATATATATATTATATACTTCCCACACTTTAGGCAATTCACCGTAAGAGAAACCTTATTCCGTCGGTTTTCTCTGCCAAAATTTTCAAAATGCAAAGAATACCCTTTAAGCTGGCTAACGTCACCGATTACACTCTCACTTTGTGACTATTGCCTTACTGAATGAGCTCACTTGATCATAAAAAACAAGTAACATGTGAACGCCATCAATCACTGCGGGAAACATTGACCTGCAGAGAGGCACACTGAAGGGGCACCCCGCTATTCTGTCTGGGTGCACGATCAACATTCAACTTCTGGACACCAATGGTGTTCCGATCTTCCTATTGAACACACAGCCTCTTGACACAAATAGTGTTCCTCTCTACAACTAGAGCACTCTGAGAGCGCATACCTCCGCCAAGTGAGCCAACGGTAGCAAAAATTCAAATTGGCTCTGAAACCATAATTTTCTTTGCATAAACTCCAAAATCTAATCATTTGTGCCGTTTTATATTAATAACAGCTTGTTCAAGTTTTTTGAAGATCCGTTCATAACTTTTTGAGTTATTCTGTTAACAAATGTTATGACAAATATGAATCAAACATACAAACGAACTAATCGATCTGCACCAAAATTTGATCATTTTTGTCTTTTACCCTTACAAACAACTCTTATAAATTTCATAAAGATCCATTCATTATTTTTTGAGTTATTGTGCTAACAAGCATTAAATTAAAAACAGTGACAAACGAACGAACGAACAAACGGACCATTACCAAAATTTGGTCGTCTACTCTTTGTTATGTACCTAACAACTCATGTTAATTTCATTAAAATCCATCTATAGCTTTTTGAGTTATGGCATCGAGAAAAATGACGCAGACAAACAAACAACAAACGGATTGACCTATCTTCACCACAAAATAATCATCTGTTCCTCCTAACATACCTAACAATCCCTGTGAATTTCATCTAAATCGGGTCATAATTTTTTGAGTTATCTTGGTGACAGACAAACACGACGAAAACATAACCTCCTTGGCGGAGGTAAATATGCTGCAAAACACACACCAAAATGCAGAACCGGAGCCTCCTGGCGGACTACTCTTGATCTCTTCTAAAAAAAACACCGTACGCTCGAATATGCGCTCACTTCATTGGACACGCGCGGCACTTGTTGCTCACAGCATTTTGCCGTGGCTGGGGCATTTGACATTAATATTCAGGTGATGCATAGCACAGCGGCAGTGTCGGAACATCACGCACTGTGAGGCAATAACAAGTTTGTGCGACGTTTGAGAAATCGCTGTAATAGTTTGTGATGTCGGGCACTGGCCATTGGGACGGTGGCACTAGTATAATTTCTTGAGCTACAGCATACAAAGCCACAATTTTTCAAACACCGCGAGATAATATCGTGTTTGTGCGACTTCTCAGAAACTCACTGGAATAGTTTGTAATATCGGGCAGCGGCCGTTTGGAAAGATTGCACTTGCATAATTCTTGCAATAACTAATGGAAATTATCGCATTAAGTACGACTGCCAACGATATCACCACTAAAGAATTGTTGAAACTCAAAATACCTGTTCTCAAATAGTTCAAAGGGAGTAGGCAACCTCTGCGCTTCCGGGTGTCATATATGTACGGCCGCAGACAAGCGATGCATAAATGGTGTCATTTACTATTTACGACGTCGCCTTCGATGCTTCGTCACATTGATACGCGCGGCCGCAGTTCACAGCCTCACAAGCGTATGACATAACTTTCGCAAATACCACTGCTAGCCATGGTAAATTTTATTGTACATCTGCGCGCCTATGTCGAATGTTTTGGAAAGGAAGCGACCGTTCGGGCCCATTGCCACATCATCATATTTGCCGGCGAGTTTTCGGGTATATATACGGCATACCAATCTCTAGTCACAAACAGCATCACTGCCACCCCAACGGGCTCAATACGCGGAGCTTCAAGGCCCTGAAGTAAGTATAATATTGTTCTGGTTTATATCGTGTTACCAACGTGTCTCAGAAGTTGATTTACGTGTAGCGAATCCAAGTGTACAAGTGTTGTGACTTCGCATCTTTGTGTCACCTTTAGGAAATATCTTGTCTTGCATAGCCAGGTGATATTTACCGCCCCTTCGCGCTTTAGCTGAAATATTTACGATCTGTCTAACTAATCGCTACATTTAGTGATACGCTAGAGCGTTTCTACTCTTAAATTTGGGCAATGTTCTTAGCCATCCATGTGGTCAAATATATCGCAATGTTAGAACACTTAGCTGCAAATGTGTAACATGTAATCTCAACACTAGCTACTAGGATTGATTATGCCAGTCACTATAGTGAGTCCCAAGCAGAGCGCTTGTTTCCTTATAATTCTGGCCATGTTCTCAGCCTTTCGTGTGGTTAAAAATACACCAGCATAAGCATGAGTCTCATCTTGTGTGTGCTTATAGAAGCCCACTGTAACATTAGTGTCTCTGTAAAAGTAAACTTTCATATATTCCAGTGTCGTGTGACATATTCTGTCATCTCTACTCAAGCATTGCTTTATCACTGCATACGCAGTTAAGGTTTTTGCTACAATGCGGCCGTAACTACCGCAACCATGTCCTAGTATCTATCAATGAAAACCCTATATTCGCGTCGCAGTTAATCATCGTAGCACGAAATAACGTGCTGTAAGGATACATCGATCAGTGCCAATCACTTCGTAGTTACTGAACTAATTTACGTGTGTGCCGTTTCACTGTATTAAATAATATGTACCAAGTGTGTGCTTGCTCCAGCGCTTAATACGCGTCTCGTTGCTATAACAGTAAACTTATGTGTGTGTGTATCATTTAGATTACGCTCAATGCGCGTCACGCAGCTATTATGGTTAACTCATGTGTATATGACGCTGTATGAATCGTATAGATAAAAATGGACTCCAGCCCCGCGCAGCTACGTCCAAATTTCTTTTAAGTGTGAAGGAATTTTTTCGTATAACATCCGTGCATTAACGACATTCTTCATATTAAAAACGTCAAAAATTATTTCGTTGGACGTTTTGTTCTTTTGTAAGTGAAACGCCTTAAATATATTACTTGCACTGTGCTTAAATATTGTCACAACGATAACACTACATTGCAGTGTTGCGTTCTTCCATTCTCAACTTTGTTTTAA
>LQNS02278078.1:12224371-12239235 GCA_001587735.2 Parhyale hawaiensis | reverse complement strand
AGGTGTGTCGCATCAGGTGTGTCAGAATAGAGGAAGTACCGATATAAAATATTGTACTTGGCAAAAGGGTTGGTAGTAATGATAATGGCATCAAGGCCGGAAGTTGGCCGAAGCTTGAGCAGAGTGGCGTCAGCACAGTTCCGACCTTGGCGCAATCCCAGTAAGATCATAAAATTACGATAGCTAAAACAATAGCTAACGAAAAGTACATTTGACAGAACTTCAACAAATTGGATTAAAAAGACTGAACAATTTGCCAAAGCTCCTGCAAAAGATGAAGCCGCACTTGGCCAAAGCCGACGCTAAGCTTCGGCACATCCTTAGCTCAATAACCAATTCAATAACAAACTTACATATAAGCCTACTGTACATTAAATAAAGCAACATCATAGAAATACAGCTGCTAAAAGGAAACACTAACATAACAGAGAGAAATGATAGCGAAATCAGCTCACGTCTGTCAGCAGCAACGAAGAATGTTAAGCCTTAGCTGGTAATAGTCACAGCAGTTACAGGTCATTCCGATCATGCAAGTCATCGCCCGCATATAGAATCCTGACCCATCGCTGCTTGAACGCCGAACTCTGACAATGTAGGTCAGAAGCGATGTGTCCCCTGAAGCAAGGAGCTAGTAGAATTTTCCACTCATATCCGCAGGCAAAATGTATATTTCTGGGTACGAATACTGAGACATTTTACATCACTAGCTTCTGTGTAACTGGGAACACCCACCAACCGCCGAAATATATCATACACATCACACAACTTGCTGATGGCTTGTCTCGTGAATTTAGCCAAAAAGAGTTGCAACATATTGATGCAATAAGTCTTGAATGATTGAATCTTGACATTCAGGGAAAAGCTATGAAACTGCCCTGATATTAGATTGCCTGTGGCAGTTAAGCGCTTCACCTGCCGTCCAATATCTGATCAAGTTTTTCATTAATGGGATGTCCCAGATACACAGAGCTGGGTACATAGGCTAACTTCACAGCGCTTAACAAAGAAGGACGAATACTGCACTTGTTGCTGTTGCGTCCGTCAAGCAACATGCAGTATTCGTACCCACAATCTTATCCGTATTGCAGTACACAATATCAAGCATCTGCGCTTCTTCATCTATATGGAAACTAGAGCACTCTGAGAGCGCATACCTCCGCCAAGTAGAGCAACGGTAACGGAAAATTCAAATTGGTTCTGAAACCATGATTTTTTATCAACTGCAATATCTAAGGATTTGTGCCTTTTTTATAATATTAACAGTTTCTGCAATATTTTTGAAGATCCGTTCATACTTTTTGAGTTATGCTGCTAACAAACATTACGAATAATATAAGTCAAACATACAAACGAAGCAACCGATCTGCACCAAAATTTAATCATTTACGTCTTTTATCATTACTAACAACGCTTGTAAGTTTCATAAAGATCCATTCAACGCTTTTTGAGTTATTGCGCTAAAAAGCAAAAAATCAAACACAGCAACAAACATATGAACGAACAAACAGATCATGACTAACATTTGGTCATTTACTCTTTGTCATATACTTAACAACTTATGTAAATTTCACAAAAAACCGTTCATAACTTTTTGAGTTTTGGCATTGAGAAAAATGAGGCAGACAAAGAAAGAAAGGGATGGACGGATCTTCACCAAAAGTTAATCATCTGTTCCTCCTAACATGCCCTACAATCCCTGTAAATTTCATCAAAAATCCGTCCATAACTTTTTGAGTTATCTTGGCGACACACAGAACGACAGAATTTCAGACAAACAGCCTAACAGAGATACAGACAAACCCGACGCAAACATAACCTCCTTGGCGGAGGTAACTACGGTAGCTAATATGCCCGGAATTTCTACGGAACCCAATTAATTTGCGGTTTTCGGTCTTAGAGAGAAGGACGCAACTTTGACTGCTGCAGCCCGATGGCTGTGTATTTTAAATAGGCCGTCGTGGCCGCCGTTTTATGGCCTTGTTGGGGACTTGACTTAATTCTGTCGCCTCTCATTTTGATAAGTCATGCTAGTAACAAAATACGATCAATCAATTACGCTTCGTTTGAATAAAACCCTTGAAATTTTTGGACGCAGCATAATTTTGGAAAGTAGTATAACCTTTAACGGTTAAAACACACAAGCTCACGATATATTTTTTGGTGTAGACATTGCAATAACACTGTAATATACAGTACTGCATACAGTATTTGTTACACTTGCATCACAAAAGTTATTCCTATCTTTGGATATTGCAGTGAAATCTCAGAAAGTTTAACGGTGTAAGTAGTGTAGATGATTACTTGCTATGAAAAGCTTAGTTTACCGACGTACATATATAGTACACACTTTCTTACATGCACATGCCTTAAAAACTCAGTTCAAAAAAAGTAAAAAAATCTAATTTACCTTTCAAGAGGCAAGTATAAAGTTACTGCAGCAGATATTTTCTTGCTATAGCTGCTGCTGCAGCAAAATGAGCTTGAGAGCTTTCAGTCTAAGGACCCCGGTGTGTATCTGCAAACTGCTCGGCGAAGTCAGAGCTGGGATTTTTTATACCAACACCACATTCACTGCTCTATCATTACTATTCTTCTTTATTTATTACACCAGGTTTGACACCTTACCGCGTCCTCGTGGATGCTTTTCGTGGATGTTTTTTCATTAGGAAGCTAGTGCTGTTTTTGTTACTGTTTCTTGTAGTTTTGAAATTCTACGGGTACAGATAGGCATACTTTGACAGTTCTCTACTGTACTGAGTCGAGTAAAAAAGATACAGTACTTGTAATATTCATATACCCAATTTTGAAATTTGCCTTTTTTTCTAAGCTATAAAGTAAGTATTCAATCTTTCGGCTCCAAACTTTTTACAAGAATTTCGATGAAAAGCCAGTCATCAGTTGCCTCAATCTCCTGCCGATATCGAAAGACGATTTAAACGAGTGGAGAGCTCGCATCCTTCAGTGCGTCAAGCGGGCCCTCCTCCCTCGCGTAAAATGCGATTCATGGAAAATTGCTTCATCCAAGAGCCGTTCATTGTGGTGGAGCTGCTCGAGAGCTCGCGCGTGCCCGAACTGATACCTTAGACCACGTCTTCGTTCGCATATCGGTTAGACCAAAGCACTGAAACTGTAGTGGCTTTTGTTAGAGAGGCTCATAACGTATCTGTAACTGAGTCAGCAGTAGTGTTTAGCGCTACACGGCGCAGCCTACTCCCTACCTTTGGTTTTTTTCGCATCTCGTCGATATTGGCCAATATCCGGCACCTTCTTTTGGCCACCCCGCCATGGATTCTAGTGACTTCTCCTATTTTGTGACAGGTTTTGACGTCATACTCATAGTGATCCGCTGTAATTACTCCATAGTCGTAGCCCCAATGTCATTTCCTTCCAAAGAACATAAAACGTATGCAGAGAATGATCCAATATGTAACTCAATTAAATTAATAGAATTTGAAACGCATATTCGAGGCATTTGCTTATGCTCTAGAAAAAAATGTATAGAGCATGGGTTGTTTCTTGATATATTGATATTAAACAACGGTGTTTGCTCGTTTTACACCAGTTTAGAAAAATATTGAGCTTCGGCTATGTATTAATTCTTCACTAGAGAACCTTTTTATAAGTGAAATTTTTGGCTGTTGCAGAATAGTTTTTGAAAATTAGATTAAGATTTTTTAAAGCATCGTGTGTATTAAAGCATCGTGTGTATAATGGCCGTTAGAAAGTGCATACAGTGTTTCCTCCAGGAAGAAGTGCCCATATGTACATGCGGGTGCTTTTCGGTCACGTTTCTGCCTTATGAGAATTAAGAGTGTGTGTTGTCGTGAGGGGTGCCGTACGTCCTTCGCTGCGAAGCTCACTCAATCCCAGCTTGTATTGAAAACTTGCTAATATGGACAGTCAGCCTTAGTTCTTCACCAACATTGGACCCTTGTGTCTCTCTGCTTCTGCTACTTAAAATGGAGCGCCGTGGGCTTTCAATGGGCGAAGGTAGCCGTACCCTTGCCCTCTTAGACCGGAGAGTGTCTGGGATGCTCGTTGCCGGGGAGTTTGGGGCCGCATGTCTGGTAATTTGCGATCTCTGGAGTGCTTGAGTCTTTCTACCACCGGGCACTGTTTCGCGAAGAAAAACCAGATCTATCATAATGCCTTGAGAAAGACTTCTGAGCGGACAGTTAGGATTTCGGAGCAAGGTTTGTGATCGGAACCTGCTTGAACTGCATCTGCGTAATTCTCGGAGTACCCGACCCGTATTTCCTTGGTGGAAGAGTGCCGTTGGTGGTGAGACTCAAAGTCGAAACCTCCGGACTGCACAAGTTAGCCGACGCGCAACCGCAGTAACCCCGACAATGCTCCCATCTAAGAGGGCAAGGGCACGGCTCCCCCAATCCATTAAAAGCTGACGGCGCCCTATGATCAACAGTAGAAACAGAAATAAACGGGTCCAAAGTATGAAATGCGTAGCTGACGGTACGTATACTCAACCACTCGATTCAAGCTTCGAGTGATCACCGACCAATGATTTTAAGATTTCGCGACCTGTAGCGGCAACAGTGCAGCGGGACCAGATGATGCGCCTGCAAAAATTCTTAAGATGTGCAAGCTATGAGCATTTCTTACCTCCTATACCTTATGTGGCGAAAATCAATGGATGATGGAGTAGTTCCACTCACCTACAAGCACGCAATTATTTCACCTATTCCTAAAACTGGAAATAGCTTGGTTTCAGCCAACTATTG
Organism: Parhyale hawaiensis; assembly: GCA_001587735.2. Taxonomy (NCBI): domain Eukaryota; kingdom Metazoa; phylum Arthropoda; class Malacostraca; order Amphipoda; family Hyalidae; genus Parhyale; species Parhyale hawaiensis. Next base: position 12,234,496 of record LQNS02278078.1, on the reverse strand, counting down.
ATCTGTCTTCCTAACTAGCCACGTAGTACGTTTGAAAGGGTGCTTAGGAAACACCTAGTACATCATTTAGAGAGCAATAATCTGTTTACGTCAAATCAACATGGCTTTCGCCATAAATGTTCAACAACTTCGCAGTTGCTTGAGCATTATGACTCTATTCTAGACCTACTATGCCAATTCAAAAATGTGGACGTATTATATTTAGATTTTGCCAAACCTTTCGATAAAGTAGACCGTGGAATACTACTACTCAAACTATTCAACATGGGCATCCGTGGAAAATGTCTTAGATGGATCGAAGCTTTCCTGACAAACCGAACCCAAAGTGTAATTATAAATAATAAAGTGTCCACACGACAGCCGGTACTCAGTGAAGTCCCACAAGACACCGTACTTGGTCCAATACTCTTTCTCATCATGATAAATGATATGGAGCACCAATGTAACTTTGCCGTTCCCTCATCGTTCGCTGATGACGCACGGATATTGGCAGCGGCACAATCAATGGCAGACGTACGGAATGAGCAACTTGATCTAACCAACATCTTTCACTGACATCGGTTAACAATATGACCTTCAACGAATAAAAATTGGAACTTTAACGACACGGAAAAAAATTATCCCCTACGGAATCTACATCCCACACGACGAGATATGGGCGCGAAATCAAGAGAAAGCAAATTTTAAGAGATCTTTGGGGTGAGCATACATGATAATACCACTTTTGAAGATCACGTGGCTCGAGTTGTTACTACTGTATAGGCAAGAAGTGGAGCGGATGGGTACTTCGAACTTTCTCTTCACGAGAGGCAGACACAATGCTCACCTTATGGAAACAACTAATACCGCCGAGGATTGAATACTGAATTGGATGCCAAGCAAACAGAAGACTTAAAGCGCCTTGAGGCTATCCAGCGATCATTTACTGCTAAGATGAGGTGCATGCAAGATTTAACCTATCGCGAAAGGCTTGCTCAGCTTCAAATGTACTCCATTCAAAGGAGATTCGAGTGCTTTACGATCATATATGTCTGGAAAATTCTAGAATAAATTACTACCAACGTCAGTGGGTGAATCCAGACCAGACACTCGGACTGTATTGGTCGCACTTGTGAAGTGCGAATTCCTATCAAAACTGGCGGTGATGCAATGGCCACTCAGTATTCTAATAGTTTCGCGGTTCGGGGGGCGAGGTTATTCAACAAAATGCCACGTCACATCCGAAATGTCACCGGTACAGAGACTGCAAAATTTAAAAACTTACTGGACGCATGCTTACTGAAAGTGTCAGATAAACCTGTTTTAAGCGGCTACGTGAACTGTGGGTATAACTCGCTGTTAACCATCCCGCTGGTCACGGACTGTATGTAGCATCACCTCTGCACAAAATGGGTAGCGTGCATAACGCCACCTGGACCTCGTCAGAAGTATCATCAAGGTAAGGTGGGGCCAAAGGCAGCACTCTATAGCACACACTGCTCCTAATTCTCAAATGCTAGAGATACAACCGAAATGAAACCGTATTCACGCATAGTCTTTCCTTAAGCAAACATTCATATACAGGGTGTCTCAGAAAAAGGTAATCCAAGTTTAATAATTTATTATTTGAATTATGCTCTACTCATACATATTTAGTAGCCATGGTAATAAAATTTAGAACAAGAGCTTTCAGATGAGACTAGTACACGCCTTTTTACCCTACCGGATAGATGAATAACAGCTACATAAACTTATGTCATCGAAACTGCATAGTGCACTTCATGATCCTTGTCACTGGTGCCCATTCACTGTTATTATGCCTATGACTGGATTAAAAATGCTATTGTGATCGAACATCCAAGAGAGACAAGTGCAAGACGGAATGGAGTTGGATTATCTCGAGCAACTTTCAACCGAATCACTCGTCTAGACTTGCATTTCCATCCTTATCGTATCCACGTTCGACACGAGCTTCTGCCACCAGATTTTCCAAGACGTCAACACTTTGAGGAGTGGCTTTTGGGCCGTTGTCGCAGATATCCTCGATTCCTACGTAATTTCATGATTGGTGATGAAGCTTGCTTTGCCATGAATGGGAAAGTGAACACTAACAACGTTTTGCATTATGCCCCAGCTGGGCAAAATTCAGAAATCAATTTTGATCGGAGCATAAGCAGGGAAGAAATCACAGTTTGGATTGGAATCTGCGGTAACGGATTACCCGTTACCCTTTTCCTTTGAGGCTAATGTGGATGGTCAAGCATATCTGCAGATGATCCAGCAAGAGGTCATTCCCCAGATGCAGATGCACTTCAGGCGTCAGCAAAATGGCGTGTTCCGCTCTGTTTGGTGGGCACAAGACGGGGCACCAGCTCACCGCGACATCGCTGCCCGTCATCTTTTCACAGCACTTTTCAAGGATCGTGTGGTAGCATTGCACCACCCTGTTGAATGGCCCCCCAGGTCACCTGACCTCACCCCCTGCGATTTCTTCTTGTGGCGGTATCTGAAAAACAAAGTTTACACCACAGTACCGCGTAACCTGGAGGATTTGCTGGATCGAATTCGCAGAGAAGTGGATGATCTCAAGGGACAATTCAGACCTGATCAGGCGAGCAGCTGGTGACATGCGACGGCGATGTGAGCTTTGCTTGCTTAGAGGAGGAGGCCATGTCGAATCGTTAGGCGCTTAAATGTTTGAGATCAAGAACAGTTGTACCTTTATCATGTTTGTATCAATGATTATTCGTATTAAATGTTTTTAACAATGATGAATTATATCGAAGTCCATATCATTGCAGTGCACCAATGCAGTTTCGATGACATAAGTTTATGTAGCTGTTATTCATCTATCCGGTAGGGTAAAAAGGCGTGTACTAATCTCAGTTGAAAGCTCTTGTTCTAAATTTTATTACCATGGCTACTAAATATGTATGAGTAGAGCAGAATTCAAATAATAAATTATTAAACTTGGATTACCTTTTTCTGAGACCCCCGGTATACTGTCTTTTGCTGCCTCGTTATTTAGATGAATATTTTTCAAGCTATGGATATTAAATCAACCCAAAAAGCGTAAACGATGCTACTTTACCTGTGTATTGTATTGACTGTAAAATATATTAGAATACATATATAGCTCATTCGTAACGTTCTTTTTCATAAACATAGTAGGCAGCTATCTTCTTCAAAACAGACGACATTTTTTATTTGTTTACAATATCAATGATCATTCTTGTGTTTTACAGTGATCATTGCGATTATGATATTGGTGATGTAGACCTTAAAATGGCCACAAAAAGACACCTAACAAGCCATTTTCTCTTTCCATAGTGATGCATCTTCTTGAAAATATAACTGCATGCGTGGAGTTCCAAGAACACTTCCCTCGCGGAAGCAGCGCTATAATAGTTTCCTCTTTGTCGCAAATTGCTATAAGGGCTATGAGCCTGTGAACATCATCTATTCAGCAACGTAAGTTCCAACTGAGGACGTGTTCAGAATAAGTTTTGAAGGAGCCAGAGAATGAAGAGCACGTCGCGCGGACCGAATATTGCCCTCATCTGCCTATTTCGCTACTGCACTTGATAATCCAAAAGCACATCTAGCTGGTGCATTAGTCCTGAAATTTCAATTAGCGGCTTTTATATTTGCTTTAGGCTACTTTAAAAGTACGTACACGCGCCAACTTAGGCAAATCAAACTACGCCCAAGCTGAAAATGAAAATGTAATATAAATATACATATATATTAGACCTAGCTTTCACAAGGGGCACTCGGTTTCAGTTTGGTAATATCCTGTAAAGGAGAAAAGTAAATATTTCCTCCAAGATCAGCGTTCCTATTTGAAAATGTGCACCATGTGATTTTAATATTGAAGCAGTCACAACTGAATTGCTTGTGCCACTCCTGGGCATACACCACACGGTTTCGATCCGACTCTTTAATCTGGCATATGCCGCCTTGCTTTCTTGCTTCTTTGCTCTTTAAAATACTTCGTTAGATTAGTAGTTGCCTAATGTCACCACCACAAAGATTTCAGCACAGTCCATTTCCGACATTCGCCATCCCTTTAACCTGACAGAAAGCAAAGTGCCGAGATGAAACGAATAATAACACAGTGTTCCCGATTATTCTGCATGATGCGGATGCGAGGAAAGACTATCTGCTTACTGTATTGAAATGGCTGGATATTTCAGCAACCCTGCTACTGCGGCAGTCATTGCAAAGGGTGAAAGAAGCCCGTTAAGTAAGGCCATCATAAATTAAGCGAAAACCACTAATAGCAAAATTCAGCAAAATTTTTCATTGGTTTGAGCGTCTCTATATATGCCGTATCGTACAGAAGTCCTATTACACTTTATTTTACATGTGTATGTAAGCTTGAAAAGTAAAAGCCACAGACCACACCATACCTTGCCTGGACACTGGCCCCTAAGGCAGATTTCGGTCCCGCAGTTGGGCCTGACTGCATGGTGCCGCAGACGCATTTTTATTTGTTTTCCTATTACTTTTTCATACTTTGCTTAGCTATTTGTCTTAATTCTTTTGCATTCAGTAATGACGGCAAACCTGTACATACTTTTAAATCTTCTATACGCAACAAATTCACAAAAATATTAAGGCTTGAAGTGTAATGACGTAGAGCAGTTGTTTATGACATCCTTTGATATTTGCAGTAGAGTAAGACTTTTTCGCAAGAGTTTGTGGAATAAACAGTCCCATTTTGTACAACAGAAGCTTCTCAAAAATTTGTGGTATGCTTGACTTGTAAGGAAATGCCAAGTAAACAACTGATGAAAATGGTAATGAAATTTATGTGGTATATGGGCTAAGCAAGATGATCAGAACAGACAGTAGAGCTGAAGGGTGAGTCGGAGCAGCTTGCAGACATGAAGTTATTAAGCACTGGTAGCAGTGAAGTGATGAAGCACTGGCTGCCATGAAGTGATCCAGCATTGGAAGCAGTGAAGGTATATAAGTATGGCGGCAGTGAAGTGATATATAGCATTGGTGGCCGTGAAGTGATCTGAATGATGAAGCACTGGCCTCCATGAAGTGTTGTATTAAGGAACATTGATAACAGTGAAGTTAAACAGCATTGGTAGTCGTGAAGTGATATAGCATTGGTAGCCGTGACGTGATACAGCATTTGAAGCCGTGAACTGATACAGCATTGGTAGCCGTGAAATGATTTATTATTTTCAACAGTGAAATGATGTAGCATTGACAAGCCTAGAGCGATCAAGCATTGCCAACTGTGAAGTGATATAGCACTGGCCGACATAAAGTGATCTAACATTGGCAGTTGTGAAGTGATTTAGCATTGGAAGCTGTGAAGTGATCTAAAATCGGCACATGTGATGCGATCTAACATTGGCAGCTGTGAAGTGATGTAACATAGGCCACCATGGAGTAATTTAACTTCGGCAACCATAAAGTAATGTAACATTGTCATCTATAAAATGATGTAATGTAGGCAACCATGAAGCGATGTAAATTAGTCGTCCACTAAATGATGCAATGTAGGCAACCATGAAGTGATTAAACATAGTAACCCATTAAATCACGTAATGTAGACAACCATGATGAGATATACCAGTAACATATCCAACGTGAAGTGATATGTGATGTAGTGTGGGGAACAACCGAACAACCATGGAATGATTCAACTTACGCAACTATGAAAGTGATTCAACTTAAGCAACCATTAAGTGATGTAATATAGGCAACCATGAAGTGATGTAATGTAGGCAACCACAAAGTGGCGTAGTCTTCCTAGGTAGTAATATGAAATGACGTGGTGCAACCGCAGATGCTTCCAGTGATGAAGGGTTGTATCAGCACCAAAATGTCATTTTAACGGCTGTCCGGTATCTATATCTCATGGTTAATTATGCGTTTTTAGTTCATGGCTACTAATGTGGTTCTACTCTATAGAATTACTGTGATTTTAATCATGTTTTTCAGTATTACTGGAATTTTTTAACCTTCCTTTCCTTGCGGCCATAGGGATGAGCTCCATCGAAAGCTCTCCATACATCAACTTGAAGTAATTGCTTCAAATCCGCCGTTGGAAAAAAACAATTGTATGTGATATTAAAGTAGCTACAATACATGTACTATCTATGTGCCAATTTTTTCTATAAGAGAAATTTTACTATTCCTAGAAATTATGACAAATTTTCAATTATTCTTGGTATCCATCGGTATGCTACGGTATATATAACCTACTGAAGATATATGATGGTGAATTTAGATTCCCTGCTCTGCAACACATTCCTTACGTAACGACGAAGCAATTGATCTCTTTTTGAGGTCTCTATGCTTATTAGAACTCATTTTATTAACACTTACGTAAATCGGCCTATATAGGCCCAATTGCGAGAGGCCCGATTTTAGTGTCCAGTCAGTGTACGATGTCGTCTATGGTAAAGCTTATTCTCCGTAACGCTAACTCATGATTTATTCTTTTCTGTTGTCAGGTTACTATTACTGGCAGTAAATAGTGGTAAAGTGCATGCATGCCATAATGGGAGCCAAGAAATGTAAAATGCTGTACTTGATCTCCTCCGTGCGGGCCGCGGCAAGTCGAACATCGAGGCCCAGACATTATGGAGGCAGGTTGCTCGGTTGTGGACACTTTCCTTTACCTGTCTATGACTCGATGGACAGTCATCCGTCTAACTTTTAGCCGCATGGTGATGTCGGGCTCGTTGTGGCCCCGCTTACAAGACAGCAATTGGCTCAATTCTACTTGCTTACACCGAGGCGCACATGCACGGTGCACCCCACCACTGTATAGCGCTTGTGACAATTGCCTAAAAAAGGAAAAATTCTAAGCTTGTTACGAAAAATTATTTTTTCTATTTAAAGCTGATCACAAACATGTAAAATGAAGTATAACGGAAATTTTGCAGAACCCGGTTGCTACGCCAATAGTATGCCCAATATCAACTGCTAGCTGGGGTTCGCTCCCTAACTTTTCTTAATTGCTTGTTAAGTTTGATTTCGTTCGTTATTTAATTGCTTGAAATCTGTTCAGTCCAATCATCCTGATACTTGACGAAGCCCCAAGCTGAAAACTCCAACGTCTCCGCTACCTTGCGTATACAGTATCATGAACAATCTAGTGAGACTCCTAACAATATTTTCGAAAAGTACCATTTTCACACTAAAGGTTAGTGAGGGATATGTATTTGGACCCAAACCTTCGTTTTAGAATCCAGATACTTAGAGTACATTTGATTAGCCGGTGAAATTAAAACTTCAAGGCTTGACCTGCCAGATTTTTCAGACTGGTTGGTACGCTGGGTTCGACCCGTTGCATCGAATTTTAGGTATTCACCCTCGATCGGTTACCCTTGAAACTTCGAAAAACTCAAAATTTATCAGTGCGTTGAAGTCTTCAGCCAACTCAACGCAGTCGGGTTGTTTCTACCTCGTGCAACACCATTCAAAGAGACAGAGCCAACGCCCCTGTTTGGAATGCCGGAGAAGTCAAGCCTCGAAATTTTATTATTACCAGCCGATCGAATATGTGCCCTTAACACAGATTACTTTAGTTCTGTACAGGTTGTTTGGAAGCACCGACCGGAATGGGACTTCATGGCGCCGATGTTTTTTTTTTTGCCCCCTTTTTGCGCCGATGTTTTGATACCAAATATTTAAGTTATTTTAGTTTAGGTAAGGTTAGGTACCTATGGCTAGGTTAGGTATGGTGAGGTATGGTTAGGTTATGTATGGTCAGGTTAGGTTAGGTATGGTTAGGTTATGTATGGTCAGGTTAGGTTATAGGTGTGGTTACGTTAGGTTAGTTATAGTTGGATTAGGTATAGTTAGGTTTGGTATGGTTACGTTATGTTAGAAAAAGAGCCGTTAGAATATTTGTTGGCTTAGCCCACAATCACGAGATGCATTAAATAAATAACTTTAGTCAATATAGTGTTGATATTATCGTCTTCAGTGCGTTAAAGTTGACGAGCGCATTTTACATATTGTGCGACTATTTCAATATTAGCTTTTAGATATTAATTTAAAAAAAAAAAAGATTTTATAGCAACTTCATCTGGTCCCTATATCGTTTTTCAATTTCAATCAGCGACAAGATATTCGGCGCCAAAAAAACGTGGCACCAAAAAATCATTGAGCCAAAAATTCAGCGCCAAAAAGTACCGGACCTGCACCAACAACATTAAGGTTCAAACACACGTAAACTACAAGATTGTTAACCCAACGCATAAGGACCAAACAAAATATCGGTTTCTCATAACAATACCAGTTATTAAAACGTTTACAAAGTACGCTGGTCCTTACAAGGTTAACTGGCCTCTGTATCCAAGCAATAAAAGAAACTTCAGCTTTCTAACCAGAAAAAAAAATAAGGAAATTGCCTGAGTACTTTAGGATTTTTGCACGATTTCAACTGACGTAATTGCTATGAACAAAAATGCAAGTGGCCATGCGTCCATGTTCCGATGGATAACAAAGCGGGTTGCCGTAATGCCTGAGCCTGAGGGTGTTTGTGGCCGTGACTTGCAATGTAGATACTATAACCAACTAAGAATCTGTGGTCGTAAGTTCAATGCACAGGTTTCGAGTACTTTCGACAGTCTCAAGGTGCTATCCATGGCGCTCGTTTATGCGCCTCTCTAGCTACAACTACGCTCTGTAGTGGTCCGTGAAGCTGCCCAGTTCATTGGGCAGTCACTCTAAACAAGTTCCGTTTTAACAGCTCCAGCCTGCGGAGCTCTGACCCCTGCGCTTGTTGTTGTTGTTTCGTCAATGTTCAGGAGGCTTCTGGGACACAGCCAACACAGCCTCCAGGCTTGAGAGATATTTCAAGTGATTCACTGTACTGGGTGAATACCGTATATTTATCTAGTTCGGTACCTCTGACTTAGCGTAGGCTTAACAGCGCTAAAGTTATTCATTCATTATTTCTGAAAGTGCTCTGAAACGAGAAGAGACACACACCCCCCAAATCCTACCAAGGGAAGGGACTACTTTCTACTAGCCTATTGTTAGAATTGGGGCTACAATAAAATCAGGCTATATTCAGAAGGTATCTAAGTATCAGCTAGTAATGCTCACAAAGCTTGTAAGTCTTGAATTATACAGTAGAGCTTCACTCAGGACCACCTACCAGGTAGTGATTTAAACTAAGGCCATGTCTACAGATTAAGTAGATTTAAATAGAGCGGTGCAAAGGATGAGAATTAGAAGCACTGGGAGCTACAAACCACTATGGTTAGTCTGTTAGTGCTTCACAACTATGGCATGCCCTACAACATGCACCTAGAGTTGAATAGGCAAAGGAAGGTCCAGCCTGGGAGGCTGGCAGCCTGGAGCTTCACGGGCTGTCTGAATACAAACCCCTGCGCTTACGACCTCTGCTCATGAACATTGTCTAGCGCCTGGAGCGGTGTTCGTACCGCTCGCTGGTGGATTGGGACAGTTCATTCTAGAGCCTTGAGCGAGGCACATTCCGCTCTCTGGCGATATCGGTGTTCCCCATGTAAGCTCCTAGTACCCTGTACTATTGGTGAATTGAGATTTCAGGCTGCGGCACCCTCGCGACGAGCAGCCTGGGAAGCTGACATCGATTTTTAGGCCACAGTAGTTTCTGAATCAACTTTTGTGCTGGTGCCGTTGCATCTAGAAGTGACGGTCTTCGTGGGAATATCGCCAGCAGTGAAGATTCAGGAAGATCCACCAACTTTCTACGGACGTCAACTACGCTCCAGCACGGAGTAATCACTACGCCCTCCTCCGGCCGCTGACCTGGGATGCCGCTTCATCGGAACCCGGAAGGCTGTATCAGTTGCTCACGTAAGTTGGGGCTATGAATGTGCTTAGTCTCGGTAGTACAGCAACCTGCTAGTTACAGCCGATCTTTACCTGGTTCCTTCTCACTCGAGCCAAGATGCTCAGCATACTTTAGCAGCCCTTGTACTCAACATACTTTAGCGGCCTCTGTGCTCAACGTACCTTAGCAGCCCTTGTGCTTTACATACTTGAGCAGCCCTTGTGCTCTACATACTTTAGCAGCCCTTGTGCTCAACATACTTAAGCAGCCCATGTGCTCAACATACTTTAGCAGCCCTTGTGCTCAACATACTATAGCGGCCCTTGTGCTCAACATACTTT
>LQNS02278078.1:12205446-12220400 GCA_001587735.2 Parhyale hawaiensis | reverse complement strand
CGAATCTCTAATTTCCTTCCGTCTATTAGTGATGAAAAGCGTGACACACACCGCAGGTAGGTAGGTAGGTAGGTAGATAGGTAGGTAGGTAGGTAGGAACAAGCGTATTAATATATATATATATATGATAATAATAATAATAGCCCAGGTAGCCCATGTCGGTCGTCTTTGAGTTGCTATGAGCGAACCTAGCTAACAAATTTCAATAGCATACGGTCGCGAAGCTCCATGTGTCGGGCTTGAGTACTGAACAAGGTTAGTTAGGCGCAGCTTTTAGGTTTCATGGCTGCTGGTCTTCTGACCATCGTTCTTCCCACGGCTTGTACGACCGCTTTTTCTGTGTAGAAATTTCAGTTTATTGGGAGCTCAGTGATTTATATTCAGATGAGGACAATACAACCAGCGTTATGTTGTGGGAGCAAGTTACAAACCAAATACAACATTTTTTTCCGGCAGAAATACCATGGTTTTGCTGACGCGGAAGCTGCTCGTGTCGAACCGGCGGAGGTTCCGCTATCCACGGGACCTTGGAGCTGGTTCGGAGACTCCGTGTTACGCCGCTGTTGGGAACAATTCGCCGTACTTCAATCAGTCATTTTAATAATAAATACTTAAACTATTTCGGCGTATTTTTTCTGCCGCACTGCCGTGGAATGGGTGCTCGCTTTGAATTGGTCTGACTCAGCGCTGTGAACTAACACGTTACAGTATCCGTGTGGACCCGTTTGGGATTATCGGTTTCCCTGTATTTCTGACATGCTAAGAGTAGATTGTACGTTAGTTTAAATTTATCTAGACACAACGTGGTCTTTCAAGAAGGGGATAGGGAAAATAATAATAATGAAGATTTTAGTTCTCATATGCATGCACTGTTCAACAGGTTAGAGTGCTGCAACCGGAGGTATTCATTCCTAAAGCTTACACGGGAAGAAGATCTACGTACTTTGCATAACTTTTTCGCTGATCAGTTGATGTAATATTATTCATTCCATACCAATGTACAGTTATAATAGACCTACTAGAGTCAGACATACGGTGCATGTTACCAGTTAAACTCAAGATTTGAAATGAGATTCTGCTATACATGATTCTACGATTACAATAGTGAGTTGTTAAATCATACTATCTAGCAGAGATTCTATGAATACCACAGTGAATTGATAAATCAGATAATTGAGCGATGAGAATAGAATAGACAGCTGGTAGGAGATGGACCAACAGGCCCATTCCCAGAGAGGAGCCGGGACTTACACTCCGGCCCTCAATAAGCTATCGCCATTAGTTCAGAATCATGGTGACTTCTGGGGGGAAAAAGACGAAGAACAAAAAATAATGTCAAAAAAAAAAAAGAAGAAACAATGTCAGGCAAAGAGAAGATCGCGCAAACACAATTAAGTGCTGCAGGTCCGGGGAGCTTAGAGACGTTAAGATAGTCGTGGCGTGAAATATGGATTACGGTGGCTTAGAAGCTTTGGGCGTTAGGAGTTTCTTACTCCTGGAGGAGGAGTTTGTAACTGTGAAGCATGTTGCTCCCAATATTTGTAGACACTATTTTTAAATGCATTGATGGACTCTGCACCAACAACTCTGAGGGGTAGTCTATTCCAAATTAATACTATGAAGTACGAGAAAAACTGCTGACTGAGAGTAGTTCTTCGATCTTTGTGCCTGAGTTTCTTGCCGATGTTTCGTGAGCGATCATTTTCGTCTCACTCAATGAGTTTCGCTGTAGGCACGTCGTTGAAGCTATGAAAATACTTGAATGTTTCTACTATTTGGTCCTTCGCACTCCTTTGCTCCAAGGGATGAGTCTACGATTACAACAGTGAATCTTAAATCAAACAAACATAGGAAATTTCGAAAAGGAATATGCTTGTTTGATTTCTTCTGTCCTAGATGTGTAGAAAAGTTATCGTTAGAATGGAATTACTAAGATTAAAAAAACACTGTGCGAAATACTATTTAAGTTTAACTTAACCCTCTGCCGTACATATAGTACGATGAAAGCAAGCGGCAACCCATATGTGGGGAGGTGTTTCCACACTGGAACAGTGCGCATGAGTACAGTTAGGCGAGAAACAAAAGGAAGGCCTGAAGAAATATCATTGCCAAAAGTAAGAAAAAGAATTCAGGACTGACTGAGGCTACGGGGAACTATTGGTCACGCCTGCGCTAGAACTTCAACTCTCCGTAACACAGGATGGGTTAACCCTACTGCCTCTTATAGTGAGGCTGCACTGCTTCGCTACAAAGGTCCGTTCTCCTAGTATATTATTGTGGGGAAAGGAGCCCTTCCCTAGCGGAATTCTCGACTTCCTCTGCAGCTAAGATTGTCACTGTTTCTGAGGCTGTAGTGAGATATCACAATCTCAGTAAGACAATGCAATGCTGACTTTTCTGCGTAAAATGTCAGCTTTTGCACTAAATTGCAGATATATTCAAACATCTAAAAAAGGTCAGCTTTAAATATATTGTACTTTGTTAAATCTCGCGAACTTTCTCCTGATATTTCCAGTGGATCAATATTATCTATTGACTATAAGTAAAGCACTAAACAAAAGAGGCATATTTAGTACACTGTAACGCTTATTAGATGCGCGAATTAGGTATGAGATCTATAAAGTTATAACAAACTGGCATAGTTCATACGCTGCATTGTTTATTAAATGCCTGATTTTAGGTATCTGCCAAGGCTGCAGAGTCCGGGGGCATATTCGATTGTTCCTTGAAACGTATCCTTCTAGGCTTAGTTTATCAGTAGCTTTGGCTTTGCCATTTTGGATCGTGCTGCGCATGTTAGAAAAAAATCCGATTACATTGAGCGGCTGAAAATTTCACTTTACGGAGTAGGATTGAACTTCTGCAAGTCTTAACGGCAACCGATTAAAGGTTAACGTTTGATGCAGAACTGTTTTTTCCAGCTCATTTTCTTCCTTCGACGAAGTAATTATGGCTTAACCCTTTGCCTCCTGACGGCATCATCAGATGCCAGTCTCTATTTTTCCCTATACAAAAGCTATGCATCATGTAAATTACCCAAGACACTGCGGCATCTGTAGTAGCCGATGCAAAAAAATACTGTTTTTGGCAAGTAAAACTAATTTTTTTCCCAAATATGTGTTTACTAACCTATTTTTCATAAATTTAACAAAAAAAAGTAAAAAAAACGGTATCTGAATTTCAGGAGGCAAAGGGTTAAAGCAAAGTCTTCAATGTACTAAACGTCTGCATTGGCGTATATACCATACGATGCGGTATTTTCATTAACTTCTCTGATGCATCACTGCTGGCGATGTGTAACATACTAGTAACTTGATATTCTCACATGTCATCTAAGGGAAGGATGGAGTGTGCTACGCAGATCTATTGAAACAGAGAGCAGTCATCGCTAATGACAATTTGAGTTGGCCGTTGTAGCGTATCCTTCAGGAGCATATTAGTCATGAAAGTATGATCAATGAAGAAGGGTCATCATAAATTCCTCGCGCCATTTCTGACAGCGCAGGCACTCTATGATATACATATAGATAAGCAAGAGTAGTTCCAGGAGCTCGGACCTTGTACTTTCCGACTCAACCACCCTGCGTTCAGTATACATACATGTTCATGCATACTTTAATTTTAGATTTCCTAGAAATCTCTCTATTGGTGAAATACTTTAGGTTTGTTTCAACCGAATTTCTAGCAGAATATTCTCTTTTAGTATTCAGCATATGTATGTTCTTTTGTTTCTCTACTCTCATGAAGGCGCTCTTCAAATTTTGAAAAGTATACAGGCGAGGGCTGGCAGGTTTTTGAGATATTTTGCGGCATCGAGCTATCTGTAGGCTAGGTGTTAATCTCAAGCTCCCGTTCCTGCTCGTAGGTATCACTTTTTGCATTTCTGTTCCGCTGCAAGTTCCGTAAAACTGGCATTTTTATTGTATTAAAATGGTGCCTTACTACTAACGCAACATGCAATGCAATATCAGTTCTGGTCAGTCGATGGTTACTGCGCCTACTGTATTTCGTGAAGGTAAATATATTACGGTCCTCTGTGAAATTAATACTTTATATATGACTTGCTTCACAATTGTCCAACGCACCTATGTGATTCTTTGTGTATAGCTATACTTCTTTATTAAGACTTGATTGCGTGTCCCTCATTTGCATTGTAGTGTCGTTATATGTAGTGTCCCTGAGTGCCAACCAATGATACTAAATCCAGGTTTCATTACTTAAGTTTAAATACAAGATTGCGAGTTCCTTCTTTTATTTTAAAAAATCATATTTCTTTCAGAATAATAATAAAGAATAGTTTCATGGGAGCCATGTCTCAGTGCGTAAGGGCTTTGATAAACAAAAACTTGCGTGCCTTCAAAGTGTGACATCCGTACGTTGATCAAACTTTGCACATATTTTTCAAATTCTTCTACAGTTTGTAATGAAGTACGTGAACTTGCTGCTCACGTACTCTCCTTTAGCTACTTACCGTTACACGAAATTTATATATAGGTAGAGAGGGTGTTCAAGCACTCCATAGACAAACTTTAACCTATGGTTCCGTACAGTGCAATGAAGACGGTGAGTGGAGTGAAGAAGAGTAGAAAAATAGACGATAGTCAGAGAGGGGTTAGTAGCTAGAGGGGAAATGGAAGAAAGTTGAAACAGAAAAAATAGGAGAAGGTAAACTGACCGGGCAGTGCCGGTTTGTTTACAGTGTGAGTTAGATTGTGTTCATGTGGATTCAACGTAAGGGGAAACGGGGGTAGGTCGTCAGACCGTTGTGTTGTGCTGATGGATTTGTTTGTTTGTTAGCGGTTGCGATTCGGTTATGTGTAGAGTGGAGTGATGTCGTTTTGTGCTGATAGCCTGCTGGATGGCCAGTTGTGTCTGTACATTCGTCTTTCCTGAAGAGTCAAATTATTGAGGACAGCGTTGGGGGATATTTCGCCAATGTTCTCCCAGATTCGTTTAGCTTGTGATTGCAGTATTATGTTAATTGGCTAAAGTTTACTAGTTTCATGTAATTCAACTGATGTTTTGTGTTCTATTCGTGATGTGTTGGTGATATATCTTGTTGCCTGATTTTGTATTCGTTGCAGTTTGAGAATTTGTGAAGTGGAGCAGGCATGCAGTGGAATTGAGGGGTTGGTGAGAAAGGTCTGATTAATGCCAGGTACAGTTTCCTTTTGTTGTCTTTAGAGAGGTTTCGGAAGCGGTACAGTTGTGCCATTTTCGTTTTTGATAGTGCTACTCTGCCACTTATGTGCTCTTTAAAGCCTACACTGCTGAAAGTTAGTCCGAGTACCTTGCCTTTGCTAGAGTGTTCAATTTCTCTGTCGGGGAGTGCTACTTTGACAGTTTTTTTCGTCCGATATGTATTATTTGAAATTTTTCCCTGTTCATTTTGATCTTCCATTTATTTTCAAATGTATCTATCTTGTTTACAGCTCTTATAGCATTGCCGGGGAGCCTTCTAGTGCGACTATTTCCGTAATGTCGTCTGCATAACTAATGTACTCGGAGTGTGCTTGGGGTGCATCAAGGTCATGAGTATAATATGTGAACATTGATGGTGACAGGCAACTACCTTGTGGTACTCCGCTGTATAATGAAAATTCAGGTCCTACGTATGTGTTTATTCTGATGCGGGCTTTCCGGTTATCAAGGAAATTACATAAAATGCGTGTCACGCAGTCTGGAAAGTTGGCGGTGGCGATTTTATGTTTCAAACCGTCATGCCATACCCTGTCAAAGGGCTCTGCTGATGTCTCGAAGTACTATGTCTATGTTTTTGTTGTTAACTCGGGCTCTAGCGATCATTTCATAGAACAATGCAAGTGCTGTATGGGTACCGAGTTTGCTTCTGAAACCGTGTTGTGTGATGTTGTGGAGCGAGTCTGTCTGTAGTATGCGTTGAAATCTGGCGTTTATGAGTTTTTCAAAGAGCTTGGAATGCAAATCTATTACGGATATTGGACGATAGTTTACATGGGATAGCGGACATTTGCTTGGGTTCGGTAGAAATATGATTGTGGCCTTTTTCCAACTGTTATGGAAATAACCCATGGATAGGCAGTGATTCATTATTATACAGAGATTTTGTAACATATTTTCCGGAAGTTTGGCTATTTGTGGTTTTCTGATGTTGGATAGGCCTGGAGCTTTATTTCTGAAAGTTGTGATTGATCTTTTGACTTCTTCTAGTGTGATAGGTGGACAATATTGTATGAAGCGGTCGGTGTCACTGTGGTAATGGGGTTGAGTAATAGGCCGTAATTGTTGTAGATGTCCCATAACTATTTCCTCATGTGCTTGATCGAAATCTCTGTTTTCTTCTTCAGTTATTTGAAATATTTTGGTCCAGTGATTTCTGTAGACGGTTTCCTTGTCGATATCACTGTGAAACCGATCATTGTTATGCCCTTCAAGATATGTGGCTCTGGTCTTTGTGTTGTTGCCCATTAGTTTTCTGGCCGATGTCCAAAATTTCTTTGTGTCTTTTTGTGTGTCCATCTTTTGTATTATGTTATCCCAAGTTTGTTGAGTGAGCTGCCGATGTTCTCTCTGGATGTGTTGTCTTAATGTGCACAGTCGGTGATGTTTGTCTGCTGATGGTCCTGTTGTTGCTATGTCATGTCTTAGTGCCTGCTATTGTATTTCGAAGAGTTTTAGTGCGTTGTTGATTTTCGGGTGTGGTAATGTGGTGTAGTGAGTTGTGGGTATTGTTTGGGCACTTGCTGTCTGTACCTGTTCTGTCCATGTTGCTATTAAGTGATCAATTTCCTCTTTAGTTTTAGCTGTTTCACTAATTACAGATTCGTATATGAGTAGTTTTTGGTAGTTACTCCAATCTGCTCGTTTCATTGACTGTCTTGGTTTTGCTGGAATCTGGATTGGTGCAGCGGATATTGTGCATATTAAAGGTAGGTGATCACTTGGAGTTGGAGTGCCAGCTTTGCAGTGGAAGTTGTGAAGTGTTTTATGATTTCCTATTATTATATCGGGAGATGTAGTTGATCGGTGAGTGATGAGTGTTGGGAAATGTGGGCCGAGATGTTGTGCGTGCCCTCTATCCATAAGTGCTACGAGTGCTTTCCCCCTGCTGTTTCTGTCCCCATGTCCAAATCGTGCGTGTCTTGTATTTAAATCCCCTATTATATATACTGGGTCTGGTTTGGTGAGTTGTGAATAAAAGTCTCCGTAGTGCATGTAGTTTTGACGTGGTGGGATGTAAGCTGTTAGTACCTGTATATGTCCTTGCTCAGTTTCAATTGTGGCTCCTTTCATGTCTGCTTCGAATCCGTCAATTAGTCTGTATTGTATGTCTTTGCGAATGGCTATGGCGGCTCCGCTGTTGATAGAATTTTCGTTATTTACTTCGTGTACATTGTAATTGAAGATTTTTATCGCTTCTTGCGCTAGTACTCCATGGGAATTTATCAGAATGATGTCAGGGTTCTGTCAAAGATAGTAATTTGTTAATGCTTGCTTGTTTGTGCTCCAGTGCCTTACGTTATGTTGAATTATCGTGAGCCTGCTTGGGTACTGATGCGTTCTTCTTGGGCTCTTTGTACGTGTGGTGGGGTTTTTTCTCGACCATTTCGGAGTTTTTTGAATGATTCTGGAGTTACGTATCTGATATTAATCTGTTTTTCCCACAGCTGTTTCCGATGGATAAGGCGTTCCACCATTTCAGGTGACATATGAGGGTTTGATTGACTGATTTCGTATTTCAGCTTTCCTGCTTGGAAATAAGATTTGAGTTTAGCCGGGTCTAGATCGGTTTTCTCTGTTTGTTTGTCGTCGACAACTGTGATTCCTATGAGATATTCAGATGCCTGTGTGATGGTCCTGTGTTCGCTTGAGGAGCGCTGTCTTTCCATAATCAGATCTTCTCTTGTTTTGGGCCGGGTTGATCCTTCCGTTTCCATAGGCTCTTCTCTTTCTTTACATAGTTTCTTTGAAGCAATGTCTGTTGTTGGGCGTTGGAGAGGAATGTCAGGGTCTTCTATGTTGATCTTGGTTTTGAACAAGTTTTGTGATGGAGGGATCTCAGGAAAATTCATAGGAGCAATTCCTTTCTCTGCTAACATACTGTTCAATTCTGCTTTGCAGGTTCCTCCACCGGTTGCCATATTATGGAAGTATGACTGTATGATCATTGCGGTGATATCCAACTGCGCACTATTGCCAATTTCTAGGATATGGGTTGTTGGGGTAGTTTCCTGGGTGACCTTTTTTTTATGTCCGCGTAAGTTTGCTCTTTCTTTTCTTTTTCAGCTGTAGCGGCCCTTTCGAGTTTTTCTCTCATCTTCTGCTTTTTAATAGGACATGCCATTGCCATTGTTCGATGTGGACCGTGGCAGTTCAAGCAGCTTCTAACTGATGAGGTGCATTCCTTGAACGTGTGGCCACTATCGCCGCATTCTGAACAGAGGAGTGTTTGGGTTGTACAGTCTTGCGTGGCATGATCTTTATGTTTATAGCATTTAAAGCAGAGCTGGAGATTAACGAAACGTTCTCTTTCCATTTGTATCGGTGTGATTCTAACGAAGAAGCATTTGAGCCCTTCCTGTAACATGCGATCTGCCTATGCTAATGTGCTGCATTCTATTTTAAAGACGTGGGTGTATTGCTTGATCTTGAATACTCTGTTGATCTTCAGCCAGGGTTGTTTTTGCTCCAGCTCGGTCTTTATGTCTTCTGCAGAGTGCTCTCCCACGAACGGGTCGACGCGCCGGCAGAAGACGGAGCGCCGCGCCTGAACGTCTGGTGGTGCTGTGACTGTAAGGCCAAGTTGCTTGAATTTATCGGTAAGTCGGGGTTCGAGGATGAGATCTGCGTCTTCCTTCCTTTCAAGCAGCAGATTGTAGCCATTGCTTAGTGGTTGGATTCCTACTATCGGTACGTTGTGTTCGCCAGATACTAGTTTGAGTATGTCGTGTTTCTGTGGTCGGTGTTGTGGGTCTGTGAGTCTAAGGAGTATTTTGGAAAAGTTGGCCATAATGCGTGTGTGTGCAATCTGTGAGGTTAGTCGGGGAACCTAGTGGGGGCCAACCCTGGGTGACCCCAAGGAGGACCACACCCTTGACCTGCCGTCCCCCCCTACCCTAATGGGGTTCCCCTTACGGTCTGGCAGGGCGGTAGTGTGGTGTCTATTTGCCTTGGGCAAGGTTCGGTTGGTTAGTAATAAATTAAGAGGCAGAAGCTCCACACTTACACTCACCAGCCGGTAGAGAAGCCGCGCTTGATAGCGTGTAGATGAGAAAAATGGTACTTTTCCAATAAGTCGGTGATATGCAGAACGTATATGCCTTCAGCAGGTTAATTTTACATACAACCTCCGTAGAGTATAGCAGTCGTACAGTGCAATAAGCGTATTTCACTCATGATAGAGCAGTGGTTCTCAACCGGTGCGCCGCGGTGCACAAGTTCGCCGCCACTCATAGGTTAGTGCGCCGCCAGTCACTGGCCAATCCTAATATAACAAAACGCTTGGTGTTTTGCGTATTTATTTCGTGTCCACTTTGAAGGAAATAGATAAGCGAAAAATAAGCCAGGTTGCTGATTTTGTAATTCAGTTACGTTTTTGTAAAGATCGATGACCAGGCTGCAGAAGATGGTAAAAATTGGAGCCTTATCTCTTCATCTGAATACAGTTCTTGCTTGAAACACTTCTTGAAATGGGGACTATATGTATGCAGCTCTGGAGTCCGATTTTATAACTTTTTTACTCTCAGGTCACGACGTATAAATTCGGCAGATAGTCAACGAGGCACTCACGAGGTGATGATTTTTCGCGGGTAGTAGACAATTATTTCTTCTAGCTTGCTGTCTTTCCTAGTAGACAATTATTTCCTCTAGCTCACTGTCTTTCTTATTAAGTTTGACGATGTAGCTTCCTCTTTAAGTATTTCACGGGCACTGGGCAGTAGACTATTTCTTCTAGCTTACTGTCTTTCGCTGAGATTGCATATTTCGCTTCAGAGGCCGAAATGTGAGTACTTCCGTGAAGCAGACAGTTAAGTATTGAACACAGTATTATGGATACGGCGCACTAACATTGTACATTAGCTGACTGGATTGACATTCAAGTTTATTGCAGAGTTTTACTCAAGATTTTACTTTGGAAGACGCACATTTAATGAAGGAAGAGCATAGGAAACATAAAAAAAAGAACGAGACAGCTACAGTCTCAAGAACGAAAACGTGCTATCAATGGAGAGATGAAGCGCCTATGCGGCACAGTGACAAGAAGGACTTGAAGCTGAAGGGTTACAAAAAGATATAAGAGTTGCTAATAAGCGTGAGCGGCAAAATTTGGAAGCGCCAAGTTTAAGAAGAGAGCAAACATATCGATTATTACGTGATTTTTTCACGCACGGGTTCATATAGTAAGTTGTTATAAGAACTTAGTTTTTCAGAAATTTCCTGCGAAATACATGGCTTTTTGGTCTGAGATTCAAATGCTTAATACCGCTCATGTCAGAGAAAACAGAACGTATTACGTTATTTAATCTGTTCAATACACGTCCTAAGCGCGATTCAAACGAGCTGTTGACGTACTTCGTACCGATACGCTTCCTCGCTCGACCATTGGCCAACTGCCCGACGCGCAGTTCAATGTCGACAGTGCCGCGTGCTGAACTGCTGCTAGTGTCTTTGCTCAAACTTCCATGTACTGTATGTATGCATGGCGGGTGCTCTTGTGGTAGCTATGCTAACGTGGAGAACATATGTATATATTCACCGCACTTAAACAATTATAGCCTACAACATCTTGGAGCGTGGTGAGATCGCATGTATTTATTTTTTTATTTAATACCCGGTATGCATATTTCATCAAGAAATTGCTATCTATATGCAAGAAATGTGATACATTTCATATAATTTGGTTTCACCAAATTCGCCTTTGGACTGAAAAAAAAACATCGTAACTGGTGGCAGGTGCGCCGCACTATTTTCCATACTAATTTAGAGTGCCACCAATAGAAAAAGGTTGAGAACCACTGCTAGCTATATAGGGCATGTTCGAAAGTATTTCTTTAAATATTACGAAGTGTTAAAAATTAACAAGAACGATTTACTGCAGTGGCGGACTGCTTCACTTTACAGCAAAGAAAAAAATGTGTTAGGACGCGAATGTTAATTCTAATATGAACATTTATATGACGTCACAAATTGTTATTGAAATGAATTTATAAACAAATTAATCAACAAAGACATTATTTTGAATTAAATATGAATTGTATGGCATGGTTAACGATTGAACAATGCATTGACATGAAACTGACAAACAGCAGCGTCCAACAAACAAATGAAAGTGAGCCACGCCTTCAGTTTACCTAATTATGTGATCGAAAGCAGAAAATGCGAGAGTGAAGAAAACACACGATATAAACAAGTACATCTGTATTGGAATCCAAAATAGTTACATTTGGGTGCGCCATAAGCAAAGAACAGATTATTCATCATTACAGTTATGTCAATAAAAGGCGCGCCTGTTGAGAATAAAACAAATCCAGCGTAGTGGGAAACGAATGTTGCGCATTCGACCTGAGCATACTGACATGTATATAATACATGCATTAGGCCCGCGTCCGACGGTTTGGCAACTTCGGAAAAAACCCACAGATTCAAAGTACGTTAGATGGAGTAACACTTGAACATTATAGCACTGTGACAACTTCACTTGAAATTGTATGGTGACACGTATATTTGGAATTTATACTGCGATATGTCCAATTCTTGAGCATATTGCATGACTATAATCGAGAATTGGAGCCAGTCAACATTGATTTCTATATATAGAATCTCTTTCAACACTAACGGTTGCATATGATGGTAATATACCTAGAAATAATTGACATGACATGGACATGGTTTTACAGGAAAATCCTATCTACAAGTCATCCTCGACAACACATCCAGACATGACGCACATGAATAAAATCACTTACAGCAGTTACCTATAGAAATACACTGAATTTCCTATATTTTCCTTCTTTTACCCTTTTTCTGTGCGCGCCGCTGGCGCGCGAACCTAGAATAATTATCACTACATCGCTCCAGGGAAATAAACTTCACTCCAGGGAAATAAACACTCGGTGAACATCACGCAGCGGGAACTCCTTAACATCACTTCACGGAAATAAACTTCACTCCAGGGAAATAAACACTCGGTGAAAATCACGAACAGGGAGCTTCTTAACTTCACTCCAGGGAAATAAACGCTCGGTGAACATCACGCAGTGGGAACTCCTTAACATCACTCCACGGAAATAAACGCTCGGTGAACATCACGCAGCGGGAACTCCTTAACATCACTCCACGGAAATAAACTTCACTCCCGGGAAATAAACTCTTGGTGAACATCACGCAGCGGGAGATTCTTAATTTCACTCCAGGGAAATAAACGCTCTGTGAACATCACGCAGCGGGAACTCTTTAACATCACTCCAGGGAAATAAACTTTACTCCAGGGAAATAAACACTCGGTGAACATCACGAAGCGGGAGCTTCTTAACTTCACTCCAGGGAAATAAACGCTCGGTGAACATCACGCAGCGGGAACTCCTTAACATCACTGCAGGGAAATAAACTTCACTCCAGGGAAATAAACACTCGGTGAACATCACGCAGCAGGAACTCCTTAACATCGCTCCAGGGAAATAAACTTCACTCCAAGGAAATAAACACTCGGTGAACATCACGCAGCAGGAACTCCTTAACATCACTCCAGGGAAATAAACTTCACTCCAGGGAAATAAACTTCACTCCAGGGAAATAAACACTCGGTGAACATCACGCAGCGGGAGATTCTTAACTTCATTCCAGGGAAATAAACGCTCGGTGAACATCACCCTGCGGGAACTCCTTAACATACTCCAGGGCAATAAACTTCACTCCAGGGAAATAAACGTTCGGTGAACATCACGCAGCAGAAACTCCTTAACATCACTCCAGGGAAATAAACTTCACTCCAGGGAAATAAAGACTCTGTGAACATCACGCAGCGGGAGATTCTTAACTTCACTCCAGGGAAATAAACGCTCGGTGAACATCACGCAGCGGGAACACCTTAACATCACTCCAGGGAAATAAACTTCATTCCAGGGAAATAAACACTCGGTGAACATCACGCAGCGGGAGCTTCTTAATTTCACTCCAGGGAAATAAACGCTCGGTGAACATCACGCAGCGGGAACACCTTAACATCACTCCGGGAAATAAACACTCTGTGAACATCACGAAGCAGGAGCTTCTTAACTTCACTCCAGGGAAATGAACGCTCGGTGAACATCACGAAGCGGGAACTCCTTAACATCACTCCAGGGAAATAAACTTCACTCCAGGGAAATAAATACTCAGTGAACATCACGCAGCGAGAGCTCCTTAACATCACTCCCGGGAAATAAACTTCACTCCAGGGAAATAAACCCTCGGTGAACATCACGAAGCGGGAGCTTCTTAACTTCACTCCAGAGAAATAAACACTGGGTGAACATCACGCAGCGGGAACTCTTTAACATCACTCCACGGAAATAAACTTCACTCCAGGAAATAAACACTCGGTGAACATCACGAAGCGGGAGCCTCTTAACTTCACTGCAGGGAAATAAACGCTGGGACGTGCTCGGCACGCACTCTCCGCAAAATTTGGGATCATTGACGAAGAATCGGTGCGTCAGGGGCAACACGGCCATCTTATAAGTTCTATATTTACATGTCACTGACGTATGTCACAATCGGTAGCAGCACACATTGAGGCAACGTTCGTGAGAGTGTGAATATTGACACTGGTTCTCGTGCTGCTCTACCTATCTATGCACAGTACATTGAAAATTATTTGACATCACAATGTAAGAGATTTGCTGGCTGCATAGGGAGCTAATTTTGCGCTAAAACGTTGTGAGCCGTCGCGGGCACCCTCAGGGCACAGGCGCCCGTCCAAAAAAGTTCGCGAGAACTCTTGCGCTGGGTATTTATGCGAGTTCTCATGGAAGGCTCTAGAATCTTTGGGAAGCTTCTCCCTCCTCATGGGGTAACCCCCCACTTGTGGGGCTCAGCCAATTACCTGCGACCAGGGCTTCCCGCGCTTATTTGTTACATTCTGACTGGTTGCACAGTTGCCAAGCACCAATTGCAGATCTATGACAACATTGTATTTATTTCCTAAACTAGAAATACTGGTATTCTATATGTAACAAGTATATCAATTGGTACCTTAAATTAATACAAAGCTAGTGTATTACTTAAATCATGAGTACAAGTACACGCTTAAGCGTAATTTTCTTCATTCTTTGCGCCTTTCATGTTGTCTGGCACGCCCTTAAGCCACGTCGTACAGAAAGTTCGAGAAGCACAACATGAAAAAAAAAAACAGCAGTAACAGGAACGTGTCTGTCAAGCCCTGTTCACAGTGTGCTTCAAGCAAACTCATGGGATCTTCAAGTTACGTCTTACACATACATAATTTTTAAACAGTAGTATAATTTTTACCCTTATTATTTTGTATATAATTACCTCCGCAAAGGAGGTTATGTTTTCGTCGTGTTTGTCTGTATGTCTGTCTATTTGTCTCTTTGTCTGTCTGTTTGTCTGTTTATCTGTCACCAAGATAGCTCAAAAAGTAATGAACCGATTTGGATGAAATTTGCAGGGATTGTTAGATATGTTAGGAGGAATAGTTGATTAACTTTTGGTGAAGATATGTCCATCCGTTTGTTTGTCTACCTTTTTTTCTCGACGCTATAACTCAAAAAGTTATGGAGGGATTTTGATGAAATTAACATGAGTTGTTATGTTTATAACAAAGAGTAAATGACCAAATTTTGGTAATGATTTGCTTGTTCGTTCGTTCGTTCGTTTGTCACTGTTTTTAATTTTATGCTTGTTAGCACAATAACTCAAAAAATAATGAATGGATCTTTATGAAATTTATAGGAGTTGTTAGTATTGCTAAAAGA
>LQNS02278078.1:12118651-12129518 GCA_001587735.2 Parhyale hawaiensis | reverse complement strand
TATATATATATATTTTAAAAGAATAGAACTGCCTCAGTTTTTATGCTAGAATAAAAACAAAGACAGTTTTGGAATCCTTGAAAGATTCCCTACAACAATTATGTTTTCTTTAAATTTTTTTCGTTTTCGTTTTCTATTGACGCGAGATTTTAGATGGGTGACTAAACTCTTTCAATCACCCATCTAAAATCTCACGTCAATAGAAAACGAAAAAGAAAAAAAAATTAAATAAACGTAATTGTTGTAGGAAATCTTTCAGGGATTCAAAAACCATCTTTGTTTATATTCTAGCACAAAAACTGAGGCAGTTCTATTCTTTTTTATTCTGAAAATGTAGATTTTTCAATAGAGGCAATTTTATGTTTTTTTTTGTTATAAAATGCAGTATTTCCAAAGGAAATACCCTTGGCATGTTTCATTTAGAGTTCCGCTAGCCCCTAGAAATTTGGTATGCAATAGCCTTTGGTATACTGATGATTTTGCAGCAAAAAAAAAAAAGCCAATTTGGGCCCCCTGTGTACCCATTCCCCCCC
Organism: Parhyale hawaiensis; assembly: GCA_001587735.2. Classification (NCBI taxonomy): domain Eukaryota; kingdom Metazoa; phylum Arthropoda; class Malacostraca; order Amphipoda; family Hyalidae; genus Parhyale; species Parhyale hawaiensis. Next base: position 12,128,985 of record LQNS02278078.1, on the reverse strand, counting down.
CCCCCATTTTGGGGGGGTTCTAGTGCCGCTAGCCCCCTAAAAATTTAGTACGTAATGCCCTCATACCTGAAGACACCTTTTGAACAAAAAACAGAAAATTGATAATTTTGACCATTTTCGCCTAAACGACCCCCTTAATTACACTTCAATGTGCAATGTATTTAAATACATGTATGTACTACCCATACTGAGAACGCGGGGGTGACGGCGATATGAATGGTAGCGAACAGTCATCGTAACTTCTTCTCAGAGGCTGCACCGGCAAGCGTTGCACAACAACGTATCATCTTCTTTGTTGTACAGCAACAAACAATATGTATGTACTTGCCCCGTTTATGTACCCGTCGCAAATACCAGCAGAGATACAACTACAGGAGCCAGTAACTTTAGAAGCGCAGCCCTACGTCGCAAACCCACGTGTCTAAAAGTCCAAAATTGAATTTCTGATGAATGTGTATCATATTTCCCGCACGCTCAGATATCAAACGACTCTCTATAACGCAGACGATGAAGTGAGCAGATAACTAGTGCCGCGAGCGCGTCCTCAAAGACTTGATGGAATGAAAAAAATATGCTGAGTCATCACAATATCGCAATTCGAAGCAGCAGCCCGCGAGAATATTCTCAGCATTTGCAGGGAGACTTGGAGACTGAGGAGCGCAACTGAGGAGTGCAGCATATTTCTAATGGCTGGCGTGCTGGCAATAGGGCAGCCGGAGCCAAAGCTTCAGAAGCTCCTCGGCTGCTCTTGTTTAATAGACATGCGAGGCTGTATTGCAATCCCTTACATTCCGCAGTTTCAAAATATACTGCCAGCTTTGGATGAGTTGTTGAATTTTCAGCTTACGCCGCCCTACTCGCGGAGTTCGCTGTGAACCAAAGACGAGAGCATGAAAAACAAACATTTGCTTAAATGTCAAGCAGAGTAAGAAACTAACGCATCAGGAAAGAGGGAAGAAAAAGGAAGAGCAATAAAGGAATATAATTAGTAGGAGTACTAACTGACGAAATATAATAAGCGGGCATGAAAAGGAAAGGATCCCAAAGGCTATGGTAATACTGAGGAATGAGTGGAGTCCGCTGGAGGCCACACTTTCCTTAACACAAGCAAGGTCCGTATTAGTATTCTAGTGTGTGCCTCCCTCGACCTGGAGAGTAAGCCTTAGATCAGTTTGGGGATATTAAGAAATGAAAATAAATGTAAAATTTGGGACAGAAGTCACGGATCCATTGGAAGGTATATAAACTAATTATTGATCTACTAACTCGATACATATGCATTAAACGACACTGCATCAGCACTACGTGAAGTCCTCAAAGATATTGTAGAAAATCGCTGATTTACAGTAGAGGTTCCCAATCCGCGTGACTGCGACCTACAAAAAAAAAAAAAAAAAACAAAAAAAAAGGGCGAACTGTCAGCAGTTAGGTTGATTTTTGGTCGACGCGAATTACGATCGCGCGAATTCTAGGAGCATTCAGAACATAGACATATCAGGCCAATGAGGAAAATTGCCGTTTTCAAAATTGAATCACAGTTAGACATATACAATGATATGACGTTCCTTAGTTTGGGTAGTTCATGAGGCTGAACATAAACATAGCTCCAACAGTGTCGGTATGCGCAGAAGAGCGAGCTGGAAAGTGGAAAGCGAGACCCGCGGACGCTCATGGCGAGCCGCCTGCAGAGCAATAGGTGTCATCGATTGGTGTAGCGACGTCAAACCCACTAGGCTTGACTTGTATGGGATTTTATACGGAGTAGCGTTAGGTTCCACTTTAAATTGAGTTGCAGTGTTAATAGCAGCCCGATTATGTTTGAAAAGTTTCAAAGCTCAATTTCAAGTTGGATGGAATTTATGAAAGTGTGCAGAGTAATCGATTACGCGTTAAGGTCTGGAGTTTGGTCCAGCAGGGCGAAGCCAACGCTCCTGTCAGACGTTCTGCACAAATCACGTCGAGCGGACTTAGCTTAACTCGACTAAGGTGAACCAATTAATAACATCTGCTGTAATTCAGTGGCTTAGTGAAATCTTTCAGAAATGCGAAAAAAATGTTGTTGTATTGGATCTGGTAAGGTGGTAGCCGCTGGATTGGTCACTGTACTCGTTATCAGCCGCCAACGAAATGAGAGCCGATAATAATTTCGTTTTGTATTTGTCTATATCTATTCGCGGTATAATAATACAGAGTTATTGGTTGCTTCCTCCGAGCTTGCTCCGGGTTTGCTTGCTCTTTGGTTGGTCCTTAGGAGGAGAAAATAGGATAGGATAGGAGATAGGAGAAAATTCATCTACTGAAAAATAAGTTGATAGACCACGAAATTTCAGCCCATGGAATCACGGCAACAAATCAAGCTGCTAAAATATAATCTCAAAAGAGGAAATACTGCATTTTTTAAAGCTCGCTTTGCTTTGAAAAGTAGCTCGGTACTATTTGATACTAGAGGGCCCAGCAATCAAAAATGATGGCAATAATTTTCAGATCAAGGTTTTTAGTGTGCCAGTTCTCCGTGTAGGTTTTGCCGTAAAATAGGTCTCATACCAGCTGGAGTGATCTTCCACTATTGAAACGCAAGTTATACAAACATGAGTTTTGCGAGAGGAAAATATCCCCCCTGCAAGTTAAGGCGCGGATATCAGTTGGGAATTGGCAAACGTTGTGCAGCACTAAGGAAATATAGTTCAGTCAAAAGAATGCACCGGAAATACTCAGTGCTTACCGTAACCTGAATACCAGCTGATAGCTATGCCTTTAGAGACGAAGTTTGGCTGGAATGTAAATTGAATATAACAAGGCTTCTGCTCAACGTGAAGTTTAAACTACTACGAAGAGATTCAGCTAAAGAAAACACAAGCGAAATGGATTATGCCCGAAAGAAACGAAAACTCCAACCAAGACTGAACCTCTCGAACTGCTACGAAGAAATTCAGCTAAAAACATGTGAGGTATAGGCCTAGCTTATGCTCGACAGGATCAAGAACTCCATCAAAGGTATCGTCTTTCATCTACCACGCTCAGAAAAAAAATCACCACCGTCATATTAAAAAGTACCGAGCTAGTTTTGAGAGCGAAGCAAGATTCAGAAAAGCAGTATTTCCACTTTTGACCATGGCCTACTGTATATTTCACATGCTCTATCTGTCACGGTTACTCCAAGGGCTGAAATTCTAGAGCATCTCAACTTGTTTTTCAGTAGATGAATTTTCTCCCGTCTCAATCCTTAACAGCGTGGCGGAGAGTAGTGGGTACTAGTATGTAATGCATTGGGATACTACCTCGTGACCTTTCACCCTCGCGACCTTGCGCGTGACCTTGACCTTCGGCTTAGGACAGCCAATGCACTTCCGGTGTAGCGAGGGTTAGGGAGGGCGTGAACCGAAAATGGGCGGTGCCTGGGAAACCGGAATCAGACGGGGTCTAGAGGTCAAAGGTCACGAGGTAGTATCTCAGTGCATTACATACTACTGCGAAGGGAAGGACCAACCAAAAAGCGAACAAGTATGCGGGGAGCGACCAACAACTGTGTATTATTAAATAGTGGATTATGATGATTCTTCTTCTGAGCGTGGTAGATGAAAGGTGATATCTTTGATAGAGTTTTTAATCCTGTCGGGCATTAGCTATACCTCATATATTTTAGTTAAACTGCTTTGTAGCAATTAGCGAGGCTCTGTCTTGGCTGGAGTTTTCGTTCCTATCGTGCATAAACCATTTCGCTGACGCTTTCTTTAGCTGAATATCTTCGTGATTATTGAAACTTCACACTGAACAGACGCCAAATTATATTCAAGTTACGATGCAGCCAAATTTCGATCCTTAAATGCTCAACTATCGGCTGGTATCCAGTTACAGTGTCGAGGTTTGAGCATTTCCGGTGAAGTCATTTGATTGAACTGTATGTTCTTGGAGTTGCTCAACTTTTTAAAAGAATTCCAAACTGAAATTCGCACCTAACCTTGCAGGGAGGATATTTTGCTCCCGCAAAACTCATGGCGGTACAACTTACGTTTCTTCAATGGAAGATCACACCTGCAGGTATGAGACCTATTTGACAGTAAAACCTATTCCGGAAGCAGGAACAATGAACCTTAATTACAATACTTTTGCCGTCATTATTGACGGCCAGGTCCTTTAGTATTGTAGATTGTTATGATATTTTCTGAAGCTACCCGAGAATTAAAAAGAAAAAAGACGCTTGCAAATGTTGAGTTTCAGAAGGTAGATCATTAACCTTTCAATATATGACGTCATGTTATTTTGCTGCTCTTGTACGAATAGAATAATTTTGTAGGTATCCTATGTATTACAGTATATACTCTGAATTGAATGGCTGCAGTAAAGCTGCATTACTCAAGTCTGAGAAGAATATATAGTGGTTCTTATTGGGATGCATCACTGCAAATGACTCCCCCTTGCTGGTTCACGCACTGACCTCCTACTGGTTCGAGATTTTGGAGGGTTCTATGTTTATATTTTATAGTACTCATCGTATTTTTAATGCAGAATGAAATTTTTCAAAGTTAAATACTAGGAAAATGCATGTTTATTGAATTATTGCATAAGTTTTTAAATAAGAATATATCAACGGTTATGACTGAATATAATTTTTTCGTCAATGAAAACATTAGATCTTCCAATAACGATAAAATTAGCGTAAATTAGAACAGTGTGGTGTAAACAATCTGTCATGGCAAGTCTATAATAGAAGTGAAGAATTACTGCCAGCAATCAGCAGCAATAGCGCACAAGTAATTGAATGGTCGGCGCATTGTGTTAAGCTTCTGTTTCTGCCAAAGTGACATACTGCGCTTCACGTGATGAATATGTCCAGCAATATACTCTAGTATGTACATCAATATACTCTAGTATGTACAGCAATATACTCTAGTCAGCCAGCGCATCATCTACAAAAGTGAGGCCATTTTAAGGGCAGGAGGTCATTGCGTTTCAAATCGTTTTTCGCAGGAAACTCGTAGAAAATTGAAGTTACAAAGTCACTGGTCTAACGTAATACAAACCCAATTTCGACTACAAAGTGCGTATTTTTCGTTGCTAAGCTTCGTTAAGAAGTCAAGGCTTTAGATTAATGCAATATCATTAAAGCGTGATTTGTCTTACAGACTTATCCACTATTATTAAACCTTGAAAACAAGGGAACCAACGCCAGTCTGTGGAATTAGCGAAATAAAATAATGAATTTTATTCAGCATTAACTACATTTTAAGACTGCAACTGCTCTCTAAGTTATGAGATTTGATTTAAGAATTCAACATTGCACGTCGGGCGCCAAAGCACGTGGGTGTGATGGACAGCCGCGAGGGCCGCTAAGCCGTGAGGGCTGTGTACGCCAATGGTCGCAGTGACATACATGCATGCTGCGGTGCTGGACAGCAGGAGCAGGTTTACGTAGCTACTCGTATGTTCGCGATCAACAAGTATCTATCTACACTATGCAGTACAGGGCGCAGAGAAAGTCATCAAACTAAAGGGAAAAGGATTTATTATTACAACAGGCTGTAAAAAGAACAAAGAACTAGTGCGAATGTTCATTTGTAGACTTGAGAATCAATTAACAAAACAACTATTCAGTATGGCCCTCCTTAACCCAAATTATGTTCGTAAGCCGTCGACGAAAACCATCCCCAGATATACGAACTTTTCCCGGGTATACTTGCCCATTCCCTTTGAAGAGACTGTTGAAGAGCATCAACACTTGTGTGATGAACACAGCACTTCTGCCCCTCCAACATCGGCCACACAGTTGCCTAATTTTGACCCGCACTGTATGCAGCCTACAGCAGGGTAGCCTGTAAAGATTAAAGTTTAGATTGGCTTATAGTAGGCCATGGTTTAAGACCCTCAACACAATGCTTGTATCATAAGGCACATTGGTGGGGGGGGGGAGGTTCTCACGCTTGAACAACGCCGCTTGGGGAAAGTGAATCGGGAAAAGAGTAAAGCAAAATATAATATCAGTAGGGGTATGGAAATGGAGGGAAGCAGAGTAAGCACGCAGAAGTTCCAAGTCCTACCCAATCAGGAATTTATGAGCGATTATCGACAATTGTATGATGGATACCACACCTATATATGGCCATAGACATCAGAGCTTTCCTATGAATTTCCGATAAGGTAGTTAAGGCTATTCAGGTAACACAGAGAGGATCCTTGAGAGCACGACTCCCATTCTCTTACGATGGGCAGAGCTAACTAACTTAACCTTACAGAATATTGCTTATCCTGAAAGAAGACGAGTATGGTTAGCACAAGCACCTATGTAGCGTGTGCCGTGGAAACTGTGTTTGTTGACAGAATAACAATCAATTGTTGTAAGTAAATGAAATATTGAGTGTGCGAACCGTGGACTTTGTATATTCAAAATTTGTTGGATAAATGTTCAATACATTATTTTCAAAATCTTGCAGAATCTATGCCTAATAGAATAAAAACTGTAACCAATAAAGAAATTACCTTCCAATAAACAATTAAGCTTGACTGGTTTCATTACATACACATTTCTCTATGGTGAGACAAACTTCTTGGCCGGGAGTGCCTCGGGCCACATACCTACACTAGCTGCTTGCCCCCACCCCCCCCCAAAAAAAAAGTCACGTGGTTACAATTTTCCTTTTTAATAGTCATTAGATCCATCAATTGATCCAGTCACGGCCTTCACTCTGCCTGGCATTAATTCTGCAAGTTTTTTGATATTTTGTAGCTCCAGTTTGGGAAATAACTGAGGCAACCTCTATTATATCTCTAAGTCTCCAATGTTGAAGGCAAGGGCCGACGACGAGGCACATAGTTCCTCTTGTAATTCTTCCATAAATTCTCAATTGGGTTCAATTCTGGATATTGTTGGGGCCATATCACGCGTTTCAATGATCCCTCAATTTCTGAAAACCAATCTAAAACAATTTTGGCCACATGAATGCGAGCAATATCGTTCTGAAACTTGCCGCTTCCAGCAGGAAAATAAAAGTCCATAGATGAATGAACATGGTCAGTAAGAACTAGCAAATGGTCTTACCACTTCCTACTGGCCGTACTGCAACTCACAGATCCAAACCAAGTCCAGCAAAAACAATCCCAAACTAGAGCACTCTGAGAGCGCATATCTCCGCCAAGCAAGGCAACGATAGTGAAAAATTAAAATTAGTTCTGAAACCATGATTTTATTTGTATCAACACCAAAATCTAATCATCTGTGCCTTTTAACAGAATTAATAGCTTCATTAATTTTCTTGAAGATCCGTTCGTAATTTTTTGAGTTATGCTGCTAACAAACATTCTGACAAACATTAGTCAAACACACAAAGCGATCATCACCAAAATTAATTCAATCATTTCTGTCTGTTAACAATACTAAACACTGCTGTAAATTTCGTAAAGATCCGTGTATAACTTTTTGAGTTATTGAGCAATCAAGCATAAAATGATAAACGGTGACAAACAAACGAACGAATAGATCATCACAAAAATTTGATCATTTACTCCTCTTGATATACCTAAAAACTCATATAAATAATATGAAAATCTGCCTATAACTTTTTGAGTTATGGCATTAAAAATATATGAGGCAGACAAACGAACAAACAAATAAATAAACGGATGAAAGGATCTTCACCAAAAAAATAATCATCTGTTCCTCCTAACTTACCCAACAATCCCTGTATATTTCGTCAAAATCCGTCGATAACTTTTTGAGTTATATTGATGACAGACAGACGAACCCGAAGAAAACATAACCTCCTTGGTTTAGGTAATTAATTGGGTTATTATTATTATTAAAACTTCACGCTTGAGCTCCCACGGACAGGTAATACGACCCAAATGAAGCATTTGCAACACATGGGTTGAAGGAAGCCACATTTTCTTACTCGAAAATCTCGGAAAATGACCAGAATACCATTCTAGAGTTTTTGTGGTGTGGCAAGGCACACCTTTTCGTTAGACGGTAAAAAAGCTTATCTTCAAATTGTTTCTTCGTCTCGTCAAGTATTGGAATCAAAACATATTCAGTGCCGCAGTTTCTGTTGATCTTCACAAAAAGCAGAGGGATTTACAAGTCTTTGAGCTAACAGCCCACACCATGGCAGAGGACTGCTTCTCACCGCAATAAGCAGTTCTCACAGAATCTGGAATGTCCTCTGAACTCTTCGCTAACACTCTATCATTCAGACAATTGAATTTGACCTCAACTGCATTTTTTCTTTAGAAAAAATGATCTCCCCTCTCCGTGCGCCATTCATCAGTTCATCGAGAAGAAGTTTTGCTCAGTCAAGTCTCTTCTGCTTTTGATAGAGGTGAGCTTTGACGCGTCCCCATTTTGAAAGGACAGAGTTATGCCAAGGCCACCTAGAAAACGTGTTCAGGTGGCGTTGGTTGTGCGCGCTAGTGAAAGATACTAGCGGCGCTAGACATAAGAAATACAAGCGGCGCTACCACTATAGCGCTACACATTTCAAAACCTAGCGGCGCTCACTCTAGTTTTGGCGCTAGTTTTCGGCATAGATATCTACTACTAGTCGAAAATCTGGAAAAAATTGTTTAAGTACTAGGAAAAACATGAAAAGCATGATAGAAATAAAATGGCGTATATGTAATTTAAGAGATGAGAGAAAAGGCAAGACCGGGCGAGTTGAATGTGGCGAACTTGTCATGTCTCGGGGCCTTTATGTGAAGGGAAATGCCACATTTGAATTCTTGTTCCCAAGGAGTTGGCTGTTTCAGTATGCCTTACCCTTTGCAGCCAAAACGAGTGGGTGTCTCCCTGCAGGGAGAGAGAAGTGTGAGCGTGGTGAAAGGATCCTACTTGTTGACAGCGGGTCCGTGAGTCCACGGTAAACCGCCTGACTTGGGCGAGGGAGAATTAAGGCTTGTTCGTCCCTGGCCGGGCCGATGGAGTAGTAGAGGTAGTAGTACAGGTAATAACAGGGGCAGCAGGTGGAGTGATAATCATGAGGAAGTAGAGTGAGTTCGTGTAGCTTAGGAAGAGTAGTGCCTTAGCGCTCTTTCCGGTTCAGTACACTGAACTCTGAGTCAATTGGTGTCCGACAGTGTCGTGGTTTTCATCCGTTTATAAGGGGGCCGAGCCTCCGTAGCCTTACTGCGGTAGCGGAGAATGCCCCAATCAGCCGTTGAAGCGGCCCCAAACTGGGCAGGAGGATTATGCCCTTTCGGAAATATAGGGAGACCGGGTAGCGGAGGACTTTGTAATTAGGTTACGACCTAATTACGAGTCTGACGAGTAGAGTTCAAAGAGGAAAAGGCTCTTGCGTAAAGGAACGACAAACTTCGAGTTCTAGCTTTGCTAAGTGGAAGTCTGTGTCTCGTGAAATTAAAGAAGTCATTCATGCGGCAGGGATGAAATACTGAGTCCAGTACGACAGCCCGAGTAAAGACGTGCCGCCGTCGGACGGCGAAGTACTTGTTAAGGTAGTTGAATGATAACGAGACTAGAGCCCCCGAGATCGGTAGAAAGCTAAGGAGCCATTAGAGAGGAAGCCAGCTAAAGGCAATATTCCTGCTAGCGAGGAGGCCAGAGGAGGGATATCTAGGTCCAAGGGAGCCGGTTCTTATGAGGGTGGGTGGGGCCCGAAGGCTCCTTTATCGCTTTGGTTGGGTACTCTGCAGTCGAGCTTTCGGAGCGACTATCTTGGTGGGCGGTAAAAGGTTTCGTTTGCTGCAAGGGCGTCCGTAGTTTGCAGGGCCTTGCGAGAATCTGGTGGTACCGTTCAGTGATAGGAGTGGCTACTCGTAGACCTGTCTCTAGTAGAGAGAAGCGTGTTGTTGCCTTTGGGGAGGCCTCTGCGTGGGTTGTCGTGAGTATCAAAGACGTGTTTTACTGAATTTCCATATAACAACTAGATACATGGAAGTAAGTAATATACTTTAATAAACAGGGTGTTGCAAAATTCTTGGTACAAACTTCGCCTACTAGTAGAAAATTTCAAGATTAACACCTTTTCATCAATCAAAAAAATTCGAAAAACGCTTAGTTAGTAAGAGAATCATGTAAACTAGCGGGACCCGTGGGAATTCCACGGTGGGTAAGGTAATGTCCTCACTTTTTATAATGAAACAGTCTAGCCTTACGCTATTATAACTCACTTTAGTTCACCTAATGCAGTTTCTCAGCCTAACCTACCGATAAATAGCGCCTGTTCCTTAATCCTAACGAACTGCCTCAAACCTCAAGTGCGAGAGTCGCCTACATCCTTCCTCTTGCACTGCTGTGTATGCAGCTTCGACTTATCTAATATTATATTCAATAACTGATTAAACTCCGAGCCGCGGCAGCTATTCCACTACAGCCAGGGCCATGCATG
>LQNS02278078.1:12107303-12117676 GCA_001587735.2 Parhyale hawaiensis | reverse complement strand
TTAGAATGATGCAGTTGAGAACAGCTTTGTTTGAACCGTATTATGGCTACGATCGAATTTTCCCATATTTGGATCGGTATGCAACCCCAGCAACGTGAATATTACAAGAAATCAAATTTGGTATTATAGTAGGTATGATACGTGCAAAATGAACTTCATGTCTTTGTTTAGAAACTGACTGAAAATTTTCCAAGTGCGAGCTGAAAGAAAACAGCTGTGGTTGAACTTCCTTCTAGTGAAAATCAGAGCTTCTTACACGTTGAATTTTCCCTTATCCTTTACTGAAGAGCGTAACACACGAAGGAAGGAACGAACGAACGAAGGAAAGAACGAAGGAACGAAGGAACAACGCTATTAATATTATAGAAGATAATGAACACTGATTATTAATTGCCTGCATGGGCTACATGCATTCTGCTCATTAATACACACGAGGGTAGTTCTAATACTCAATAACAAGAGATAGTTTATATTAGCAAGGATCTTATGACAGTAATTGTTCAAAATGTCTACAACCTGAGGCGCTATTACACGGGCGGGCAAAGTTTGGCAAACACCGAACAGAGTCTCGCACAAATGCCCTCCAAACACTGAGGTGCAATCACACGGAAGAGGGGAATCTCAAGGTCACATCGGTCGAGAAGCACATGGGTACACACTTTTCATTTCATTTATTCAATATGATTGCACAGTAAACAAAACTGCAAGTTCTGGAGTGCCATGGCTACGACAGATTTTTGCAAGAATTTGAGAGGCTTTTCTGTTCTGTTCAGTTACTTTTTCTGTTACTTCTCTTCTTTGCCGACTCACTGTTTCCGAGCGTGTTGATCTTCTGCTAGAACACCTTATGCATTGTCTCCACGGTTCTATCTACATACTGTACGCCTCTTATCTTTACTTGTGTGAGATAGCCTTTGGTGTGGCTTAAACTACTACTAATAACAATTAATTCAAAACCTGAATATAATCGGCCTTCTTCGTATGTGTTCTAAAAAACGTCAGAGTCTCATCTAAAATGGATCCCTGGCAAGGTCCAAGGGGAGACCTGCTTGTCTCCAGTCCTTGGCTACGCCTATGTCTGATTAAAAAAATCATCTCATGCACACAGTTGACACAAAGTACCATTTAACGGACAATGAGCAATATGGCACTGATCTGAGCATTAGTTTAGGATCACATAAAATTTTTCTCAGTTCCATGATGTCTTTATCCAACTATGGATATCTACCACGGTAGCAGTGGACTTTGCGTGCTAAATAGTTCTGCTGAAGATCCAGGGAAAGATCCCTAAGACAGTTTGGCGCTCGGCACTCTGATTCAGCAAATTTGCTTGGTGTGTATAACTACCGGGGGAAGGGGTACTCACCTTAGGGTAGGGGGGGGGGGGGGGCGTCGCTGAACCTTTCGCTAAATGCACCATACTACTTAGCAACTCGTGGGTGGGAGCAGCTGTACTTGCTCCCCTGGGGCCAGTTGTTCTGTATCTACTGCACGAACCAGTGCGTGTGGGTTTCCCAGTGGAGGGTGCAGTGGCGAATGCTGGCTTTACTTTTACCTTTAATGCCTGAATCTAGATTCATAGTTGCGGATCTAACCCTCATGACTCAAATTCGGACAAGTGAAAGCTCATGAAATGACATTATGTTGATCGCTCAGGGCCACTCGAGCACGCCCTAGCTCTCGGTTATTATACTTCACTGACGACAGGCGACTGCTGCCCGCTGTACAATACAATTACGGTATTGCTCTTTCCCAGCACACCCACTCGCTCTGTCCATCTGGCGGAGTAGAGAAAAACGCCAGACATTTTCTCGAGGATAACTAAAATTTCTGGCAGTGCCGCACTAACGAAGGATATTGGATATTGGCGGGCCAGTTAGTGGGATATCACAAGCTGAGGCTAGCATTCATTAAGAATATTTTCGCAGCATTTCTTTCTTTTACGGAAAACATTTTCTCTCTCGGCTACAGTGGAAACAACAATAACGATTTTTAGGGCACAGAATAACCTTCGCGCTGCACCATGTGTAGCTGCTCTGTCTGCAGGTGTTTCTGCTTTCATGCGACGGTACAGCTGGTTCATTTGCATTTTTCGATTCTTGCAGAGCTATAAATACGGCAGGGAGGGAGCGTAGAGTATACTGGCTGTCCCAGAAGTTTCTGTACAAACCTTAACCTACGGTTCCTTACGATGGAGTAAGCATAGGTCATTCTATAGAGGCATGTTTGAAAGCGTTTTATTTAAAAGTTATGAAGAGTTAAAATTTAAGAAGTGCGATTTGCTGCACTGGAGGGTAAATGAAAATTTAAAATCAGAATATGTTTATGTTCTTGAATACATAAGTTAAATTAGCTTAGATAATTACTGTGGGTGTACTAAAATGACGGCCATCGGCTTCGATCCATGCGAGGAAGCGCTGGCGGACTGATCGCCGAACCCGTGAGAAGACATGCACCGGGAGATTCACTAATCCTCGCATAGCCTTCAATAATCATACTGATATGTTCTTCTTCGGAAAGAACTGGTGTTTCGTCGACTAAATTCTTTAGGTATTCCCGAAAGTAGCAATCGAGAGCGTCATGTCAGGAGATCGTGGTGGCCAGGAGATTGGTACGGCACGACCTATCCAACGGCTTAGAAACCGCTCATCCAATAACCGCCTAATTTCAATCCTGAAGTGTGCCGGATCACCTAGTTGTTGAAACCACATTCCTCTGTAATTAGCTAAGGGAACACTTTCTTGTAACTCTGGCAATACCTCATCAAGATATGTCCGATACATGCGTCCAGTGAGTCTCTCCGGCAGAATGAAGGGACCGATCGGATAGTTGTTAGTATGTGCCTGTTCATACATCAGCAGAAAATCTAACATGGTGACTGCTTTGCCGCGTCGTATGCAAATTAATGTTGCGCCAGAAATGTTCCCTCTCGAGCGAATGTTGCTTCTTCTGAGAAAAGCACTTTTGATGAAAAATCGGGTTCTTCTTGTAAAAACAACCGGGCAAAATGAAAAGGTCAAGCATAATTGCCAAAGACCATTTTATCGATGCTTGACGCAATGACGCTAAACTTTAAAAAATATCGCAATGACGCAGGCGCGAATAAAATTTTGCGTAATTATTGTCTTAATTTATTTTAAAGCCAATTTTTTATTATTAGCCCATATAGAAAACTCGGTCCACGAGGTACAGTTTGTAAGTTAGTAAAATATGTCAGTGACTAATTAAGGATAGTTCAACACAGCTCAATGGGCAAATTTAGCGAAAACGTACTGTCAAGTTCGTCTCCTTTGTCTGTATATATTTTTCCATTATTTTTCACGTGTCTTAGTCTAATATTAAGAATACGTATACATAAAGAATTGAACTGATATAAATATTTTGTTTCGGATCCAGGGGTCGTATCACTGCTGACTGCAATGTTTCACGTAAATTATAGATTATTTAGTTAAGATTACCATATCCGCCATCGACGGCGTAATGGTGCAATGACGCGAAAAAAGACGTCACTTTTTTGGAAATAACACGAGAGTTTGCGGCGGACGCAACGCCCCCCCCCCCCGGCAGTGACGGATTGACGCGTCCCTCGTTTGGTATACCCTCAAACGAGGGACGCTCCCAGCTCTGCTAGTGAGATATCTTTCTCTGTACATTTATGGCTGCTCTCCTAGTCAGTCTTACAGCTCGTCATACAGTAAATTAAGAGCACATCTGTGAGTTCAATTTTCTATAGTTACTCCATGATCGTCTGGAGGTACCTAGATATGCTGCACACTGACGGCTTAGTGTAAGCAAGCCCCTGATCGTGCAATTTTTTCTTTGATGTCTGGTGAAGCAGTCCGCCACTGCAGTAAATCGTTCTTGTTAAATTTTTAACACTTCGTAATATTTAAAGAAATACTTTCGGACATGCCTCTATATAGGAGTGGTTCTCAACCTTTTTCCATTGGCGGCACTGTACTTTAGTATGGAAAAATAGTGCGGCGCACCTGCCACCAGTTAAGATGTTTTTTTTTTAGTCCAAAGGCGAATTTGGTGAAACCAAATTATATGAAATGTATTACATTTTTTGCATATAGATAGCAATTTCTTGATGAAATATGCATCCCGATTATTAAATAAAAAAGTAATACATGCGATCTCACCACACTCCAACATGCTTTAGGCTACAATTGTTCAAGTGCGGTGAATATATACATATGTTCTCCACGTTAACATAGCTACCACAAGAGCACCCGCCATGCATACATACAGTACAGGGAAGTTTGAGCAAAGACACTAGCAGCAGTACATCACGCGGCACTGTCGACATTCAACTGTGCGTCGGTCAGTTGGGAGTCAAGCGAGGAAGCGTATCGGTACAAAGTACGTCAACAGCTCGTTTGAATCACGTTTAAGACGTGTATTGAACAGATTAAATAACGTAAAACGTTCTGTTTTCTCTTACATGAGCGGTATTAAGCATTTGAATCTCAGACCAAAGAGCCATGTATTTCGCAGGAAATTTGTGAAGAACTAACTTTTTATTATAACTCACTATATGGACCCGTGCGTGAAAAAATTCATGTCACAATCGATATGTTGGCTCTCTTCATTGACTTGGCGTTTTCACATTTTCCCGATCACGCTTATAAGCAACTCATATTTCTTTCTGTAACCCTTCTGCTGCAAGTCTTTCTTGTCATTGTACCGCATAGGCGCTTCATCTTTCCATTGATAGCACGTATTCGCTCTTGAGACTGTAGTTGTCTCGTTTTTATTTTACGTTCCCTATCCTCTTCCTTAATTAAACGTGCGTCTTCTAAAGTAAAATCTTAAGTAAAACACTACAATAAACTTGAATGTCAATCCAGTCAGCTTATATGCACTATTGGTGCGCCGTACACATAATACTGTCTCTCATACTTAACTATCTGCTTCACGGAAGTACTCAAATTTCGGCCTCCGAAGCGAAATATGCACTCTCGGAGAAAGACAGTAAGCTAGAAGAAATAGTTGTATATTGCCCAAACCCCGTGAAATACTTGAAGAGAAAGCTACATCGTCAAATTTAATAAAAAAGACAGTAAGCTAGAAGAAATATTTGTCTACTACCCGTGAAAAATCATTATCTCGTGAGTGCCCTGTTGATTATCTGCGGAATTTATACGTCGTCGCCTGAGAGAAAAAAGTTACAAAATCGGATTCCAGAAGCTGCATACGTACTGTCCCGATTTCAAGAAGTGTTTCAAGCAAGAAGTGTATCCAGATGAAGAGATAAGGATCTAATTTTCACCATCTTCTGCAGCCTGGTCATCAATCTTTACGAAAACGTAGCTGAATTACAAAATCTGCAACCTGGCTTATTTTTCGCCTATCTATTTCCTTCAAAGCGGACACGACATAAATGATCAAAACACCAAGCGTTTTATTACATTAGGATTGGCCAGTGAGTGGCGGCGCACCGGTAGAAAACCACTGCTCTATATTGAGTGAAATACGCTTATTTCACTGTACGGAACCTTTGGTTAAAGTTTGTCTTTGGAGTGCTGGAGCACCCTCTATAGCTCTACATAAATTCCGTGTAAAGGTAAATATTTAAAGAACAGTACATGAGTAGCAAGTTCACGTACTTCATTACAAACTGTAGAAGAATTTGAAAAAAAATATATGTATATATATGCGTGATGTTTGATCCACGAACGGATGTCACCCTGAATGCACGTAAGTTTTTGTTTGTTAAAGGTTACCTTTACGCACTGAGACGTGGCAACCATGAACCATGAAACTATATTCGTTATTAATCAGAAGGAAATATTTCTTTTTAAATAAAGAGGAAACTCGCTTTCTTGTATTTAGACTTAAGTAATGGTACCTGGAGTTAGTACCATTGGTTGGCACTCACGGACATTACATATTACAACACTACAATGCTAATAAGGGACACGCAATCAAGTCCTAATAAAGAAGTATAGCTATACACAAAGAATCACATAATAGTGTTAGACAATTGTGAAGCAACTCATGTATAAAGTAATAAAGAATTAATTAATATAATTACCTTCATGAAATAGGCGCAGTAACAATCGACTGACCCGATCTGATATTGCATTACATGTTGCGTTAGTAGTAAGGCACCATTTTAATGCAATGGAAATGTCAGCATTACGGAACATGCAGCGGAACAGAGATGCAAAAGGTGTTATACCTACGAGCGGGAACGGGAGCTTGAGATTATGACCTAGCCTACAGATAGCTCGATGCCGCAAAATATCTCAAAAACCTGCCAGCCTTCGCTTGAATACATTGCAAAATTTGATGGGCACCTTCAAGACAGTAGAAAAACAAAGGAACATTTGCTGAATACTAAAAGAGAATATTCTGCTAAAAAGTCGGTTGAAACTAAATTAAAGTATGCATGAACATGTATGCTGAATGCAGGGTGGTTGAGCCGGAAAGTACAAGGTCTTAGCTCCTGGAACTACTGTTGCTTATCTATATGTGTTCTATAGAGCTGCGCTGTCAGAAATGGCAGCGAGGAATTTATGATGTTCTTTGATCATACTTTCGAGACTAATATGCTTCTGAAAGATACGCTACAACGGCCAACTCAAATTGTCATAAGCGATGAGGGCTCTCTGTTTCAATAGATCTGCGTAGCACAATCCATCCTTCCTTTAGATGACATGTGAAAAGATCAATTTACGATCGAGTACCTACCTATATTACACATAGCAAGCAGTGATGCATCACTGAAGTTAATGAAATGATCGAAACGTATTCTATATGCGCCAAGGCAGACGTTTAGTACATTGAAGATTTTGCTTTAAGCCATAACTACTTCGGTAAAGGAAGAAAACAAGCTGGAAAAAACAGTTCAGTTCTGCGTCAAACATTAACCTTTAATCGGTTGCCCTTAAGACTTGCAGAAGCTCAATCCTACTTCGCAAAATTAAATTTTCAGCCGCTCAATGTAATCTCATTTTTTCTAACACGCGCAACACGATCCAAATGGCAAAGCCAAAGCTACTGATAAACTAAGCCTCGAAGGATGCGTTTCAAGGAAGAATGGAATATGCCGTTGGACTCTGCAGCCCTGGCAGATACCTAATTCAGGCATTTAATAAGCAATGCAGCGTATGAAATAATGCCAGTTTGTTTTGAACTTTATGTATCACATACCTAATTTGCGCATCTAATAAGCGTTACAGTGTATTAAATATGCCTCTTTTGTTAAGTGCTTTATTTATAGTCAATAGATAATTTTGATCCACTGGAAATATCAGGAGAAAGTCGGTGAGATTTAACAAAATACGATATATTTAAAGCTGACCTTTTAAATCTTTGAATAGTTCTGTAATTTAGTGCAAAATCTGACATTTTACGAGAAGAGTCAACAGTATCTTACTGGAATTGTGATATCTCGCTACAGCACTGACAGACTCTTTGGCCGCGTCAGAAACTGTAACAATTTTAGCTTCAGAGGCAGTCCAGAATTCCGCTACGGAAGAGCTCTTTTCCTCACAATAACATGCTAGGGGAACGGACCTTGGCAGCGAAGCCTGACTATAAGAGGCAGTAGGGTTAATCCATCCTGTGTTACGGGAAGTTGAAGTTCTAGAGCTGGCGTGACCAATTGCTTCCCCGTAGCCTGTCAGTCCTTAATTCTTTTTCTTACTTCTGGCGATGATATTTCTTCATGCTTTCCTTTCGTTTCTCGCCTAACTGTACTCGTGCGCACTGTTCCAGTGTGGAAACATCTCCCCACATTTGGGTTGCCCCTTGCTTTCAACGTATTATACGTACTGTAGAGGGTTAAATTAAACTTAAATAGTGTTTCGCACAGTATTTTTAAATTTTAGTAATTCCATTCTAAAGGTAAATTTTTTACCCATCTAGGACAAAAAGAAATTAAACCAGTATAATCCTCTTCAAAATTTCCTATCCTTGTTTGATTTGAGATTCACTGTTGTAATCATAGACTCATCCCTTGGAGCAAAGGAGTTCGAAGGACCAAATAATAGAAACATTAAAGTATTTTAATAGCTTCAACGACGTGCCTACAGCGAAGCTCATTGAGAGAGACGAAAATGATCGCTTACGAAATATCGGCAAGAAACTCAGGCACAAAGATCGAAGAACTACTTTCAGTCAGTAGTTTTTCTCGTACTCCATAGTGAAAATTTAGAATTGACCTCCCCCAAAGTTGTTGGTGCAGAGTCCATCAATGCATTTAAAAATAGTGTCTACAAATATTGGGAGCAACAAGCTTTACAGTTACAAACTCCTCCTCCAGGAGTAAAAAACTCCTGAAGCCCAAAGCTTCTAAGCCCCCGTAATCCATATTTCATTCCGCGACCATCTTAACGTCTCCAAGTTCCACGGATCTGCAGCACTTAATTGTGCTGGCACGATCTTCTTCTTGCGTGAAATTATTTCTTCTTTTTCTATTGACCATATTATTTTTTTTACTTCATCTTTTCTCCCCCAGAAGTCACCATGATTCTGAACTAATGGCAATAGCTCATAAAGGGCCGGAGCGTAAGTCCCGGCTGCTCTCTAGGAATGGGCCTGTTGGTCCGTCTACAGCCAGCTGTCTATTCTATTCTCATCGCTCAATTATCTGATTTATCGATTCGCTGTGGCATTCATAGAATCTCTGCTAGATAGTATGATTTATCGACTCACTATTGTAATCGTAGAACCATGTAGTAGCGGAATCGCATTTCAAATCTTAAGTTTAATTGGTAATATGCACCGTATGTCTAACTCTAATAGGTCTATTCTAACTGTACATTTATTTTTGTGGCTTTTATGGAATGAAATGAATAATATTACCTCAATCGGTCAGCGAGGAAATTATGTAAAGTACGTAGATCTTCTTCCCATGTAAGCTTTAATAATGAATACTTCAGGTTGCAGCACTTTAACTTGTTGAGCAGTGCATCCATATGAGAACTAAAATCTTCAATATTATTATTGCTTTTCCTATCCCTTTCATGAAATACCACGTTGTGTCCAGATAAACTAAAACTAACGCACAATCTACGCTTAGCATGTCAGAAATACAGGGAAACCGATAATCCCAAACGGGCCCACACGGACACTGTAACGTGTTAGTTCACAGCGCCGAGTCAGACCAATTCAGAGAGAGCGCGCTTTCAGTGGCAGTGCGGCAGAAAACATACGCCGAAATAGTTTATGAATTTATTATTGAAATTATTACTAAAGTATTTCATGTACTGCTAACCTAAGTTAGGGTTTTCCCTTAGACCGCTGTAATAAATGGAAGCAAGTATATCTGTGGGCCAGTTATCAAACCATAGCACGATAGCTGTGAATTAGTTGTGCACACTGGCTAAAATATATTAAGCACACTGGCTAAAATACATTAAGCACACTGGCTAAAATATATTAAGCACACTGGCTAAAATATATTAAGTACACTGGCTAAAGTATGTTGAGCACAAAGGCTGCTAAAGTATGTAGAGCACAAGGGCTGCTAAAGTATGTAGAGCACAAGGGCTGCTAAAGTATGTTGAGCACAAAGGCCGCTAAAGTATGTTGAGCACAAAGGCTGCTAAAGTATGTTGAGCACAAAGGCTGCTAAAGTATGTTGAGCACAAAGGCTGCTAAAGTATGTTGAGCACAATGGCTGCTGAAGTATGTTGAGCATCATGGCTCGAGTGAGAAGGAACAAGGTACAGATCGGCCATAGCTAACAGGTTGCTGTATTACCGAGACTAAGCACATTAATAGCCCCAACTTACGTGAGCAACTGATATAGCCTACCGGGTGCTGATGAAGCGCCATCCCAGGCCTGGGGCCGGAGGAGAGCGTAGTGGTTACTCCATGCTGGAGCGTAGTTAAAGTCCGTAGGAAGTTGATGGGTCTTCCTGAATCTTCACTGCTGGCGATATTCCCACGAAGACCCATCACTTCTAGATGCGACGGCACCAGCACAAAAGTTGATTCAGAAACTACGGTGGCCTCAAAATCCTGTCAGCTCCCCAGGTAGCTCGCCACGAAGGTGCCGCAGTCTGAACTCTCAATTCATCGACAGTACAGGGTACTAGGAGCTCACATGGGGAACACTGATATAGCCAGAGAGTGGAATGTGCCTCGCTCAAGGCTCTAGAATGAACTGTCCCAATCCACCAGCGAGCGGTACGAACACCGCTCCAGGTACTAGACAATATTATATTCATTCTATCATATATTCACAAACGCACTGTTGCGTAGCATGCAGCGAATTTGTTGACTTACTATGATTCATTGATTCTTCTGATGTCGTGTTACATGCAGCGCATTTGTAGATTTACTATGTTTATTCTGAAGTGTAATTGTACTCCATCTTTGTCCTAAGAGGAATCACAATATTACGCCAACGTGCA
>LQNS02278078.1:12003680-12014005 GCA_001587735.2 Parhyale hawaiensis | reverse complement strand
GCAACAATTCTTTAAAGGTTATAAAAAACAAAATATTTTTATTCACGATTACATTTTTTTCAAAATATTAGTACACCATCATCCGCTATGTTTACACAAAACTATGTTTTACATATAACTATGTCTTACATAAATATAACATTATGTGTATACAAAAAACTATGTTTTACGTATAAATTGTGTGTTATGTATACATATATCTAGCGTTAACGCATATCAATTGCTTAACCATCACTTAGTAACTTAATACTCACTTAGGTTTATGTACCGCGTGTTCAACTATTAATTACCGCATATCAGTAGTTATTACTGTAAGCTTACGACATGTTCACACCAGTGTTTTAGCGCTTTTTAAACGCATTCAATTTAATATATTCTGCTAACTCGCGAGTTTTCTTACACTATTTGCATTCTGTAATATTCCAGGTAGGAAATGGTATTATTCTCATGCCATAATTATGAATTGTGCACAGTACCAAATATTTTTTCGCCTTCTTTTCTTTTCTTCGCCGTCATGTCAACCTCACTCTCTTCCTCAGTGTCACGCTTGCGTTTGCTAGGTTCCGCTTTCAACAGCACAGTAGGATGTCTCACCGCAACAGTCTGAATATCGGGATGTCCATAGGCCAGCGTTGTCTCTGCGTGAACATAATATCGTTTGACGTCTAACATGGCGAGACAGACTTTCTTGATGGTTTTTGTTTCGAGCTTGCAGCGATTTAACCTAATAGCGGTCATTTCTTCAACATGTTTCTTACGATGCTCATGCACGTCTTTATACAACTCATGCGTAAGCTTTATCTGGACACATCTAGTCACACCCTCTGCTGCTGATTTACACTGGTCGGTGTTGAGGCGGATACTGTAATTTTTCGGTTGGAGACAACTAATTTTCGTAGGGTAAGCGTGCCCAGTTTCATTTTTCAAGCAGCCGAGCTTACCTTTATAAGTCTCATCATAGAGTTGATGGTCCGGTGGATAGTTTGACAAGTCAACATGTTTTGCTAAGCCTACATTTTTCTACATCTTCGTTTCAATGTCAGCAATTCCTGGGAACACAAGCAACAATGAATCAGTGTCGGTATAGGCTAGACTCACGTTCTCATACATAGGTTTCAGCACTTCGTAGAAGCACTCATACATGATGCGCTTTGCCTTTTCCAAGACAAAGAAGCCAATATATGTAGGGTGGTTCATAGTAATGTTTGAACATCGCTCATTACTTTATCCTGACCTATTGCATAACAACGTACGAGGGTAGGCTTGGAACAATGCAATAAAAATGATGTCAGAGTTGATGCTAGGAACATCTTTTCGTTTCTTTTCGCTGGATTATACAGAGTCTTTCCATAAATTGCGTTCGACATCAGCTTATGGGCAGATTATTCAAACGAATTCTTTGCATTTGTGCGTCGCTTCACATTAGAAATGATATAGTCTTCGAAAATGCGATCTTGCTTGAATCGCCAAACTTCATGTAGTTTCGTTACTTCAAGTCCAACATGCATCAACACTTGCAAAACCTCCAATGATACAGCATAGTTTTCTTGTTTCCTATGGGTTGCAACAAGACGTTTTCCGAATTTCTCTGTTTTTTTTTGGCAATGTCTCATAAAAACTCCGATAGATGCTCGAGCTCAATATTCATATGCTCAAGTGTTAGAGGGAAGTCATCAGTTTTTCTAGAAATATCTTCAGGAGTCTCTGTGTCAACTACAACGAGGTATGCATACTCGCCAGTACAGTCCGTGCTCCTCAAATCTTTCAGCGTGAACTTTTCATTACGTGTTATATCACTGTAAGGTAGTTTTTCGACCAGTGCCTGGGAATACAATGAATTGAAATCAAGAAAAAGCACGGAACTTGCAGGTTGCCTCTCGTCAAAATCCACGCAATGCTTATGGTTCAGTTTAACATACGGCATTACGGGTGTGCAAAAACTGCCACGAATGTTCGCACGAATCGTTTCTCCCAACTCTTCATTCTCATCAGTAATGAGTTCGATCCTAAACTTGATTTTCAGCAAGGCAGCGGTCATACTCTGACTGGGTAAGCTAACGAAATAGGATGAGTCTAGGTTATACTGGCGCCAAATGGTCCTGCGGAATGTCGCAAACACTTCAGCAAGAAGCAATACGTCAATTCTTAAATAGAGAAGCATATAATCTCGCAAGGTATGACATCCTGCAGCACTCCACATTTTTTGCGCCTCAGCATACTGTTCCTGAGTAATACCTTCATTTGGTTAACGTCGAGAAAAACGCTTCCCTTGGTGGTAACGAAGTTTTCTCTAGGATGGCGTCTGAAGTGATGTACTCGTAGGGGAAATAACCCTTGTGGATAGCCATTTCAAGAACTTCATCGCTATACCCAGTGAGACTTTGCTTCAGAATCGGAAAATCATGGTTTCTTCAGGTTTTTCGCGTGTGTATCCGATGAAACAGGTACGAAGCTTAGAGTGTCTAAAAAGTCGACACCATACTTCTTACCTTTTAGTCCAATCTTGATGTAAAACATCTGGTCTCCGGACTTGGGTAGAAAATTAACAGTCTTGAATATATCACCAGCTAACCTACGCAGAATATAGCGATAGTCATAGGCCGGTTCGTTATGTGTGAAGACTCGAAGATAACGAACTTTTTCTGTCGCACGGAAATTACAGTTGTCGCAGAGCGCACCTAAATAATTTCCAACCACACGTTCATGCTTATTTTTCCACTGCTATGGTGATTGTGGTGTCTGACAGATCTTTTTGACTCGGAAAATTTCTCGTGATATGAGTAACAATGAGAAGCAGCAGCAGCAAACTTTTTCTTTTGTTCTTCTGTGAGCACCACATTACTTTCGAGTTCAGGCTCGAGTTTTTGCATAAGATCGTTATGAGATCGTTATATTAACTTCACAATAAGTTTCTTTACTTTCGCACCAGACTCATCTGTGCGGTCATCGATTTCAGTCAGATACATCAGTTTGTAAAATTTGCTTCTCTTCTCCACGCTTATTCACTTCCAACACTTCGATTGTTAACTCGAGTTCACTGTCAGACATTCCCTCAGGTCCCTCTTTAACCACTTCACCAAACCGGTTTATGATAATATGATGATAACTGGTTAATTTATGTGTGTTGTTAACGTTTGTTTCACTGCTAGGCTCAAGAATTGACTCCATATCGAGATAACCTACGTAAGGAGCAAATGTGAATGCCTGAGGTGTTTTAAATTTACAGACACCATTCTCTTTCAATGGATACTCCAACACCGATTAAATTCCTCCAGAGCTACACTTTACTATGTAATCGTCATATTTGCTTGCGTCCATACCATGCATGCAAAAGTGACAAAACTTGAGAGCACTTTTCCTTGAGTGTCGATTCAGTACTGTACGCACATAATTATTCGGGTAGGTGATGGTGCAGACATGGTCCGAATCTTCAAGGAGAACCAAATATATATTCTGATCATTTTCTTCATGCAGTGGTTGTTTGCTGTTGTACACAATGAGCAGCTTGAAGCTTTTGTTTTCTGTATAGATATTGTACAAAACAATTTTCAAATCGCACTCCGCTTCGACTTTGGGAATATCGTCCATACAAAAAGGACGATCAAACCGAGGAAAGCAATGTCTTGATTCCGTATCTTCTAATGAAGAGTTAATTTCTTTCATAGCCTTTCTCGAGATCGAGATCGGAACATCACGATACTGGCCTGGACGCTCAGCATGTTTGGATGGTTTCTTTCCATTTTTCTGCACGTAGAAATGCGCGCGAATAGAGAGTTCAACACAAATTTCATCCTTGCTCACAACACTGATGATGCTATAGCTCCCGAGCGCTCCTTTAGGGTACTTCACATATTTTCCCAATTTCTTCTGAGGTTTAAGCTCAACTTTTTGATTAATCAAGCGGACATATAATGTGTGAATCTTGTCAAACCGCGATCCACTTCCTTCCATCACCAACTTTTCAATTTTTTCATGTATGTCCCACTTTCAGCAACAATTTTATGCAATGACTTTCCTTTATTCAAAGGAATAGCTTTTGTATTTAGATGGAAAGGTTCAGTCGTTTCTGACGATGTATCCGTTGTTTTCACGAGCGTTCCGGCAACAGTTATAAATATCTTCCGGGCGCAGTCATCCCCAACCGCATTGATAATCTGCTCTGCAGCCTCCTTCATGACGTGAAGAACAGATGTCTGCTTCCCGCCGACCGCAAACGTTATTTCTTCATAGTGTCCGCGATGATGTGTAGTTTGATCCACAAGCCTGCAGAAGAAGAAAAAATCCTTAATTTCATATGCCAATCAAAAAATGTGAGATTCAATCGAAACATATCAAAAGTATATACATTTTGTGTATATATATATATAAAATGCATATGGTGAGACTTATAAAGGTAAGCTCGGCTGCTTGAAAAATGAAACTGGGCACGCTTACCCTACGGAATTATTTGTCTCCAACCGAAAAACTATAGTATCCGCCTCAACACCGACCAGTGTAAATCAGCAGCAAAGGGTGTGACTAGATGTGTCCAGGAAAAGCTTACGCATGAGTTGTATAAAGACGTGCATCAGCATTGCAAGAAACATGTCGAGGAAATGACCGCTATTTGGTCAAATCGCTGCAAGTTCGAAACAAACACCATCAAGAAAGTCTATTTCGCGAAGTTAGACGTCAAACGATAGTATGTTGACGCAGAGACAACGCTGGCCTATGGACTTCCCGATATTCAGACTGTTGCGGTGAGAAATCCTACTGTACTGTTGAAAGCGGAACCTAGCAAACGCAAGCCTGACACTGAGGAAGAGAGTGAGGTTGACATGACGGCGAAGAAAAGAAAAGAAGGCGAAAAAATATATGGTACTGTGCACAATTCATAATTATGGCATGTGAATAATACCATTTCCTACCTGGAATATTACAGAATGCAAATAGTGTAAGACAACTCGCGAGTTAGCAGAATGTATTAAATTGTATTTAATTAAATGCATTTAGAAAGCGGTAAAACACTGGTGTGAACATTCGTAAGCTTACAGTAATAACTACTGATATGCGGTAATTAATAGTTGAACACGCGGTACATAAACCTAAGTGAGCATTAAGTTACTAAGCAATGGCTAAGCAATTGATATGCGTTAACGCTAGATATATGTATACATAACACACAATTTATACGTAAACATAGTTTTTTGTATACACACAACAGTAGTATAGAAAGCGACAGTACCGAGACAACCGTTCCACTTACGCGTTCGCTGCAGTGGAACGCTTATCTCGATACTGTCGCTTTCTATACTACTGTTATCTTGATAGTCTTGTTTATTATAACTNTATGATGTTATGGGGGGACTGAAATATCTGAGATCACGATTTGATATATTAGATGTATCAAGTAATAAACACACTCCAGTAGTATAGAAAGCGACAGTATCGAGATAAGCGTTCCTCTACAGCGAACGCGTAAGTGGAACGGTTGTCTCGGTACTGTCGCTTTCTATACTACTCACAACGTTATATGTAAGACATAGTTATACGTAAAACATAGTTTTGTGCAAACATAGCGGATGATGGTGTACTAATATTTTGAAAAAAATGTAATCGGGAATAAAAATATTTTGTTTTTTATAACCCTGAAAGAATTGTTGTATTAAAAACATATAGAAATGTAAAGAATTGAAACGATGTTTCGATTTGTCCGATGGATTTGATGGAGTGTGTATCCTACTGCAAGTCAATAAGCATTCTAATATGGAGGGACGTTGAATTTTCCGTCATATTGAGGAAAATAAATTTGAACAATCATAAACGAGGGTGTGCATGCCCAGGGGCCCTGGAGCATGTACCACCAGAGGGCGAAACGTGTGACCTACCGAGTACACCGGCTGTAACAGAAAAGAAATGATAGTGTAGTATCTTCAGTATTAACACGCATGGTTATATGATACTTATAAAAAATCAATTAGGTGTGATAGACTAATAAACACATAATTACATAATAGAAAACCAAGACACATTAATAACACGTGACAGGTGTACCGACCGCGAGGGTAACCGGGGAAGGGGTAGGGGTAGGGTATGGGAGCGCGCGAGGGCAGCGCGGTGACCCGGCGGGGATCAGAGGTCAAAGGTCACGAGCGGGTAGCTCATGGCTTTATACACTACTCATATTTGACTTTAAGGCTCCCATTGTGTTTCTGTTAAATCCGCCATTACAGCAATGTTGCGCTGTTACCTTTTTATCAACAGAAGCGCGATGCTCGTACACGTTGTTGGAACACACCCAATTGAGTCTTAAACTAATTGGGCAATGGCTATTATTTGTGCAATGTCCAGTTTATTTGTTGAAATACTTACGTAGAATAAGGTGATCTAGGACCTTTTTTTGGAATAAAGTTTTCGTTGGATGCTTTACAGTTCTGTGTCTATCACACTGTTTTGCCCCCCGCACTTACTAGAACACGCGCCCCTGCAGACTGCTGTATTATTTGAACACGCTTCAGTCCTTAACTAATTCAGCTAGAGTGCGGAGGGCTGCTTGAGAGATACACTATTTTACCGGTATTGGTGACTTCATACGTAATGGTTTGTTTTTGTCAACATATTTAGGTAGAATAAGGCATTCTAAGACTTTTCAAGACTTACGTTTTCGTCTGAAATACTTAGTTCTCGAGATTTGCCATTGTTTCTCTGTTGAGGTCCGCCATTACAGAATAAAACCTCGTAATAGTTTTTTCGGCTACAACGTGGCTCTTACTCGTTTAGGTTAGGCAAGCAAGGACTGGTTCTGCTAATATCTTACAAGAAATACACATAAAAAACAGCGTACAGCGATATCGCCTTAGCCGCACTGGCGGAACGTATTTTCTCTCATAGAAAAAGATTGGGAAATTTAAAATTAAATATTTTAATAACTAATCATTTGCTACGAAAACGTTATTAATGAAAAACGTGTTAGAATGCCCTATTTTACCTAAATATGTCAACAAAAATACTAGATATGATTAATGTGCACTTCGAAAAGATGACAGTGAAAAACTTCTTACAATGCGTTATTCTACGTTCATATTTCATTAAAATAAGCTCGCAATTGCACAGTCAACTCGCGATTGTACAATTAGTTGAAAATTAAATAGGACGTGTTCGAACACGTGCACGATCAACGTTTCTTTATCGATCAACAAAAGTAGACATTAACATGGCTGTAAGGGCGAGTGTGACAAACACAATGGGAACTTTCAAAGTCAAATATTTCGGAAACTAGGCATTTGCGTGGAAAACGATAGAACGTCTTAGAAAACCTTATTTTCCCTAAATATGCCAACAAAAATACTGAATGTCATTATTGACCTCTTCGGAAATTCAGCAAATAAACTTGGTAACCCCTCTTTGTTTTAATGTTACTAAAAAAAATGTTTCAAACTCGTAAGACTGTTTTATGTAGTTTTAGCCTTATTTCATTACTTCATCGGCATTAGAAGTACAACCGATGACGATGCTTATCGTATGCCATCGCCGATAGGATATTCAGTCATTTCATCGGACCAGTGAATCCTCATAACATAATCGGCGATGAAGAAAACTGCCATCGCCCATTGTTTGATACAAATTCCATCGGACCATCGCTATCGCCGATGGATTTTTGGGATGCTTAATCGTAAAATCGTAGTTCAGTCGTTGGCGATGGTCGTATAATGGGCGATGGCCATCGTGCTAGGTTCTGAGCATGGGTAAACATGGGATAACGCAAGTTAACCCAAGTTTTTCCAAGCTAATCCAAGTTAACTCAAGTTAACCTTCGATAACCAAAGTTAACTCTCGATAACCCAAGTTAACGCTATATAACCCAAGTATCCCCAAGTTAACCCAAGTCAACTTTCGATAACCCAAGTTAACTCAAGTTGACCCTCGATAGCCCAAGCTGACCATCGATATCCCAAGTTAATCCAAGTTGACCCCCGATAACCTTAAGCTAGGCTATTAGCAAGGAGCTTCTAATGGGAGGAGCAAGCCCAAGCACTCTCTGGGCGAGTAAATACATGGCTTTGTCACGTGATCCAAGCTGGCGTATTCAGCTTGAATTGGCTGAACTGTTCTCATGTAATACGACGAAGGCAGTGGTCGGCACATATAATTAAAGAAGATACAGACAGGCAGTTCTTCAATACTAGAGTGCCTGCGCTGTCAATAATGACCGCGAAGAATTTGTGAAGACCCGTCTTTTGTTGCCTGTAGCATCATTGGAAAGATATTAAGGTAGAGCCTTACATCTATAGCAGGGAGCTCCCTGTCTGGGCAGTACCTCTTCCTGACGGGACATGTACTTTATGATTTCTCAGGTTATTGACTATTTAGGGTAGACGGTTGAGCTCCCTTCTAAACATGTAAGGCTCTTATTAACTTCCTTGTGTAGGATGCTGCGCAAACTGCCAACTTGAATTAGGGAACCGGACAGATAAGCGTGCAAGGCTGAAGAACACCTAGCTTTCTTTCTTTGATACGCAAAAACGCGACGTTTTTTGCCCGCAGTCGATATTGCTTCCAATAAATACGGAGCTCTGTATCTAGGTTGGCATATAACTCGGACTCGGAAAATTTTTTTTACTGAAGAGAAAATCTGT
Source organism: Parhyale hawaiensis (assembly GCA_001587735.2). Classification (NCBI taxonomy): domain Eukaryota; kingdom Metazoa; phylum Arthropoda; class Malacostraca; order Amphipoda; family Hyalidae; genus Parhyale; species Parhyale hawaiensis. The sequence continues at coordinate 12,005,390 of LQNS02278078.1, read as the reverse complement.
TCTGTTGAAAGAAGAACCCAAAATGTGTTGAAAACATAGTTTGATACCGAGAAATTATCGTGGTCTTTACGCGCCTGCTGACCGCTCAAGAATATCTTACCAGTTGCCTCAATTATTAGCCAAATGAGAGTATCAGCTGAAGTTTGGATGAAATAAATCTTAGGAAAGAGTGCACATCACGATGGAAGAGATTGTTTAGAAAAGCTGTATGCATCTACATCGAGTGGACTTTAACGTAGTCAAAGAAAGACCGGGATTAGATATAGAGTCCGAGTGCCAGCATCTGCAACTTGGAACATTTTCTACCTATCAGTTTTCTATGAAGCTTAGCAGGATGACCACAGTCTTCAAGCAGATGCATACATAGATAAAACCAGGACGGCCAGAGCTAATTTTTGCCTATATATTTCGTTAGGAGCGGGACACGAAACCTATAAATAAATAAATAAATAAAAATATAAATATATAAACACACGACGGTCATTGTTAATATTAGATTTTTGCAAGAAAATCGTACCTGAAGATTTATATCCCAGTGCTCACACTGTTACTTTCATTCCAATCGGATTTCGTCGATGGTTAATGGCTATAAAAATTTAAGCTCAGGACTCCTTCATATACATGCGGTTTGAGGCAATGCCGCTCTCTGATTGAATATGCCATGCAGCCAGTTCAAAGGAAAAGTTTATTAAAAAATCTCCCGTAGGCTACATATGTAGAGAGGGTGCACATCTCAATTAGAACCTCCTTGGCTATTATCTATAATACTAGAGGAACTGCGAGTGAAAAAATTCACGCAACAATAGGTATATAAATTGGCTTAATATAGGCCGATACGGAATCTTCTCGTCTTTGACTTGCTTCTTCATCACAAGAAATTTGTGATTAAATTTCTTCATTGATAGTACTTTCCTTACTAAAATACATATAGAGGAAAACGTTACGACGGCCAGCTCAAATTAGCGTAGGAGATACGTACTTTCTACTGAGCAGTACACTTCAATTCGTCTACAGCACACTCCTTCCCTCCCTTACATAACATACAAAAAAAAAGAAAACTTTATTAATAAGCGCTGAAACATCACTGAATTTCATTTCCGCCGCGTATCCAGAATACACGGGGAGATAGCTTCAGCATAACACAATTTTCGTGTCCAAGAAGTTGGAATAAAATAATTACTGCATCTACTATACCGGGAAAAAATGGTTTCTCTACGCTTCGCTGATTTGCTACAAAATGTGTACATCGTAAACCAAAAGAAAATATAATTTCAATGTAGAGTAAAATAATGAATATCAGGCTTCACGAGACCGTGGATTCGTGCATTCATTGTTACTAACGATTAGCAATATCCGTTGCCCACAGTCAATATTGCTTCTAATGAATACTAGCTGGACCCGTGAAAATATTCACGGTTTGCTAACTTTATTTTGAGTGTTTGGAAAATTTCCTTTTTTTTATCGGTATGCTTGTTCTTAGATTTTTTAATGTAATTAGTTGCACAACTAATTTTATTGTGTTTATTATTGCAAATCGGTAGTTGCCCTCCTGAGGGTAGTTAACTTCCCAGGGGTTGTTGTCCTCCTAGGGGTCATCGTTTTCCCGGAGGGTAGTTGTCTTATCAATTTAAGGGGTACTTTACCTCCTATTGGGACAGTTGTCCTCCTATTTAGGTAGCTGTCCTCTATGGGACCCGTGGATATTCTACG
>LQNS02278078.1:11985060-12002496 GCA_001587735.2 Parhyale hawaiensis | reverse complement strand
AAAGACTTTCTTCCAAGTACTGTGACCGATGACAGCTGCTGAGCTTTAATTAAAACTATTCGCTCCAATTTTCTTCTATCTATTATTGATGAGCGTAACACACGAAGAAACCAAGGAGGTTCTAATAGAGAGGAGCGCGCCCTCTCTATTTATCCTACGGGAGCGTTGCGAGTAAACTTTTTCCCTTAAACTGGCTGAGTAGCTTATCCAATCAGAGAGCGGTATCGCTTCACGCAGCCTATATAGGAAGAAGTCCTGAACTCAAATTTTTATAGCCTTAATCATCGACAAAATTCCGAGCGGATGGAAGTATGTAAAGGAAACTTGTATCCTGTATACCATCTCATGATGAAAGTAACAGGGTGAGCACTGGGATATAAAGCTTCAGACACGATTGTCTTTGCAGATATATTGAAGAACTGTCTGTCTGTATCTTCCTTAATTATATTTGCTGACCACTGCCACTTCAGCCACTTTAAACACTCCAAACGCCAGCTTCGATCACGTGATAAAGCCATGTGTTTACTCGCTCAGAGAGTGCTTGGGCTTGCTCCTCCCATTAGAAGCTCCTTGGAAGGAACGAAGGAACAACGCTATTAATATTATAGATGGAGGTCTGTATCCAACATACTCGAAGGTGGCATATAACTCGGACTCGGAGAAAACTTGTTCTGTTGAAAGAAGAACCAAAAATGGAGAAAACCATTTGCTGATAAGAAATCATCGTGGGTTTTACGCTCGTGCTGGCCGCTGAAGAACATCTTACCATTTGCCTCGATAATTATGCAGTCAAAATAAGACGATCAGTGTAAACTAAAGGCGGCTGAGGTTTGGATGGAGAAGATCTCAGAAGAGAGTACACATCATGATGGAAGAGATTATTCAGAGAAGCTGTATGCATCTGCATCGAGTGGACTTCAAATTTGTCAAAGAGAGACCGGAATCAGATATCCTGTTCGAGTGCCATTATCAGCAACCTGGAATATTTTCTACAAATCAGTTTCCTATGAAGCTTGGCAGGATCAGCACAGTCTTTTAGCCGATGATTAAACTGATGAAGCCAGGAAGCCCAGAGCTAATTTCTGCCTATCTATTTCGTTAAGAGCGTGACACGAAACCTATAAATAAATATATATATATATATAAACACACGACGGCCATTCTTGATATTAGAATAATAGCGTTGCTCCTTCGTGTGTTACGCTCTTCAATAGAAGATTGGGAAAAATTCAACCTGTAAGCTCTGATTTTCGCTGGAACAAAGTTTAACCATTGCTCTCTTCCTGGCGCTTCTTCAAAAAATTCAGTCACTTTCAAAGCAAAGACATGAAGACCATTTCACCCATACCTTATGTACCCCTTTTAATTTCTTTCACAATATATTGTATTTGCTATGCTTGTGGAGCTCGGCTTTTATATAGGGCCAGCCAGATAGGTAGGAATGATACGCTGCATGAGAATAGAGAGCATAGTGTTGAGCACATGGGCTCTAAGGTATTCTTTCAAGCGAATGTGTCATATCTCAAGAAATACAATAAAATCTCAGGAAGAGAGGGTTGGGCTGCTTTGAATGGAGAAATTACCCGACTCTGTTGTAGCCTCGAAGGAAGTATAGAGGGAGACGATACAATCCTCCGGATGTGGAACCAAATTGTTTACGGTGCCCTTTTCATGCCGGCTTTCTGCAACGGCGTCCTGATGAACTCAGTTCTCGAAATCACTTTAGATATAAGAAACTCAATTGCGATGGGCCTGCAGCACAGCAGCCGCTGTTTAGACAATCATGAGCGGGTTGGCGGTACCTGCTTAAAATCAATTATCGTTAAGGAATCACAATGAGATGAACTTTTAAGGATCGTTGTAACATGGATACGGTGGGCTATTCAAGTCCAGTGTACAGAAAAACTCAAAATCAAAATTTTTTCTAGCGCGGACAGTATTTATAGCTAATGCAAATGAAGAAGAGCACGAGTCTTCTATTTAATGCTAAATGACATCTCTACATGAATATACGCCGCCCATTCCAGCCATCCAGAACCCAGCCTGCAAGCCAGCCAGTTGCCAGCCAGCTCGTACCAAGAAGTGGCCCGCAGGCTGCTGTGCAATATATTGGTTATCTCGTCTCCCTCTACCCTTACTCTGAGGTTGCAGCCTACACAAGGAACTTCTGTAGAGAAAGGAGCCCTACGGCCCATTCACAGATTTGCCAGCGAGTCAACCAGCTCTCCGACGCGTTCATGAATCTCATTGCTGGAAGTGATGGGGAAGCAGTGAGTTTCATGAAGGAGCAGCAGACAAACCGAGTTACTGATTTGCGATTGGTGCATAAGCGACTGGCTGCAGCCATGAAAGACTCTTTACTGATATGCGAATGGTGCATACGCGACTGACTGACAGCCATAAAAGACTCTTGAGCTTCAGAGGCTCCTGGCTCTCTCTTCTCTATAGCAGCTCCTTGAGCCTACAGCCATCGCATCAAAGAGAACAGGAAAATGATGGGCTCCTGATCAATATCCAACTGCCCCCTATGTCGTGCAAAAAAAAAAAAATCGGACATGCTGACAAGAAAATTAAAACGCGTAACATTATGATCGGCTAAATTATCTGTAAGCAGTGGAATACAGAGCTTACAAAGGCATGCATAAGTATAGGAGAACAATGCTAGAAGTACCGTTGAATGCAAGATTCGCAGGTGAGAGATGCTAGAGTCAAAGAGCCAAGGTATGTTAAAGTAAACGGGGTTCGTCATGCGGACTTTAAATTAGACGGGGTAGGTTAAACCCACAGGAACACAATATCTTACGTCAAGAGAAAGTAGGTGAAACCATTAATTAACCGTAGAATTTCCTCGGATCCCGCTAGTTATCTGTAATATTAAGAGCGTTGTTACTATGTTCGTTAGTGCATTACGCTCTTCAATAATTAATAGAATAATAGAAAGAAATTAGAGATTTAGCTTCAAATGTGAATCATTTCACCCGTATCATATCTACTACTTACCACTTTTCATTTTTTTACAGCATTCTATTCGCTCTGCTGGTAGCGGATGACTTTTCTAATAGAGAGAGTTGCGTAGCCAGAAAATCCCACGGGTAAACAGAATGGTTATTGTTGGCATCTCTCCTCTAAAGTCTTTTCTGAAGCGAATGTGCTGCTGGGAAAGGATCAGCCATTACAGTGCGATGTTAAAGCAAATACAACTACATATTGAGAACAGAAGATGACCTTCTTGCGTGTGAAAAAATTGACCGAATCTAGGAACAAAGCAAAAGAATAAAAATATTGGGCTACTGATCAGTATTCACATGTTCTAAAAAGAACAAAAATCGGATGCACCGACAAAAATTGAAACGTGCAACCTTATGAAGGGCTTAATTATATGTAAACTGAGGGAAACAGAGTTTAGAGAATGTGTGCAAGATGTACTGTCGTTTTTCTCTGTATTTATCAAGACATGACATAGTGCTAATTCTCTGATGACAGAACAAACGCGCTATTCAGTGGTGAAATGGAAATACTAGGAAAGGTTCGACGAGATGTACGGTAGATCTACTGTGTTATGAACGACAAGGATATGTGGCGTACGTTAGTTCATAAGGGGTGCGTTAGGATATGAGCTCTACTTCAGGTTAAATAAGGTGGGTGAAAACACTCACTAGCCGTGGAATTTCCACGGGCGCAGCTAGTAACTCACTAAAGCTTGACCTAATGCAGCTCTTCTAACCTAACGTACCCCATAAATAACATCCGTCACTAATCCTGACGAATGCGCCTAACCTCAATCCAGCTGCAAACGAGAATATTTCTCCCTACCAATCCGATTACGCTGCCATGCAAGTAAGCAGCTCCCACTTAGTTAATATTATTGTGTTCAAAAAACTGCTTAAACTTCGAGCCACGGTGGCAGTTATTCCACTACAGCGAGGGTCAGTTCCTCAGTTTCGGATCTCTCTCGTAATTTCTATCGAGTTTTAATTTTCAACGATTCCTATTTGGAATCGGTATGTGTTAACAGATTCAGTCGTTATGACGCGCAAAGAAACATCATATTCTGTTCCAAGAACGTGAAGCGCTGTCGTGTCCCAACTCGTATGCAGCGGGCTTAACGTAGCCCATCCCCTTCAAGAGCATAGGATGGGCCATAGGCAATAGGGTTAGGTTAGATAGGTTCGCCCATCCTATGTTATGGGGCTTGACGACCCCATGGACTCATTTTTATTACTATGATTATTATTATCATTAAGTTACACAAGACTGGTAATGTGAGAACGGAGAAACTCCATGAGGTTGACAAACCCCTACGCAACCAGCCCAGGGAGTGAAAAAAAGAAAGAGAAGATCCGAGATCACAGCATAGCTCTGTCTACAAATACTTTAAAGCTGCCAATACCCGCACCAGAAAAGACAGCCATCAAGACCATTCCAAACATCCACACACGATGGAAAAATGAACGACAAATCTGGCCCGTACGGCATCGTAACGGTTCCAAGGTATACCCACCCGAACAAATGACTACGGAAAAATCAGACAGTGGATGACTAGTTCAATTATATATTTTATACAAAAAAGAGACCCCACCAACCCTGCGACGATACGCCAGATCACAAGGCACAACACCATCCAGCATGAACGCACATCGACGAACCACTCTGTCAAGCAAACACAGATGACAATCGGCAGCAGAACCCCATACTACAGAGCAGTATTCTAGTATAGGGAAAGAATAGCAATTGAAGTAGCGCCGTGTCAACGCTACCGAGCCAAACACTCTCCAGACACATCTCACAAGACCAAATTTTTGCAATGTACGTGAGGCAACCGAACGAATGTGAGGCTCAAACGTCAACCTTGGATCAAATTTGACACCCAAGATTTCCAAATCATCAACCACAGGAAGCGCCACACCATCCAGCATGAGTGCAAGGAAACGAGGTCTCACTGCACGTGACCTAGACACGAGCATGGTCTTAGTCTTCCCCGCATTTAGCCTCATCCCCCACCTAGGACACCAGGAATCAATCACTACTAAATCATGCTGAATAGATTCTGAAACCTCCAACGTATCACTAGGCTTATCGCGGACAGCCAGCAAATTAACATCATTAGCGTAACCAACGAATAAATTATTAACAGGATTAAACAGATCCGCTGCATATGCGATGAACAACAAAGGGCCCAGAACACTAACCTTTGGGATTCCAGAAACCACGTCCAAGAACTCACTCCTCTTCCCATCAACAACTACACATTGATATCAGTCAGATAAAAACTGACTAATTACCGCAAAAACTGAACCACCAATACCCATCGATCTTATGTAGCTTATGGAGCAGCCTAAGGTGAATCACCCAATCAAAAGGAGCCCTGAAGTCAAGCTGTACTAACCTTGCCTCATGACCCCCATCAAGAGCCAGCTGCAACACATGAGAAATGGGAGGCAGAGCATAACAAGTTCCCAGGCCCCTACATAAACCATACTCTGTTGGGGAAGGACACCCTCCTTTTCAAGAAAGCGACCAAACCTCGACGCAAATAACCTTTCATAAACTTTCGACAAAACAGATGTGATTGAGATGGGTCTATACTCGGAGGTTCGGAATGAGACAGAGCTCTTCGGGACAAGCGTCACATGAGCGACAGGCCAGCAGTCCGGAAAAGAGCCCAGCCGTAACATCCGACGGAAGACAGAAGTAAGCGGGGCTGTAAGCACACCAGCCACCTTCCGAAGAAGGAGAGGAAACATATCCGATGGATCAGCGCCCCATAGAGGTCCAGGTCAAGAAGAAGGCGGTACACTTCAGAAGATCTGAAAGCAAAACAGGAAAGCCTCGGCTCGAGATCACACACTGAAGGAATGCGCACCCGGTCCCGGCTCTGCTTCCCATCAAAGTAGCGCAACAAAAGATCCCCATTGGCAGCAGGGTCCGCAACAAGATCACCACCAGCAACAATTAAAGGGGGGACAAAAGAGCTCACAACAAGCACAGCGCTCTTCAAGGTGGATCACCACTTATGTGCGCTAACAGACGAAGCTAACAACTCCCTGGGCTTCAAATTATGCTACCTCTGAACTTCCTCATAAGTAGCGCCAGCCCTACAATGCAGTTCCCTAAAACGCTGAAAGTCAACAACAGACCGGCTATTACTCCAACGGGTATATGCCTTCTACTTCAACTGGTGCGCCTTCTACAGGCATAATCAAAATCAATGCTGTATAGTTTTAAAACTTTCTCCACCTTCTTAAAATTCACGTAACTATCACTTGCCAGCTTTCGTAAAACCAATCGAGAATAAAATTTAGAAATTGCACGTATCACTGTATTGAAATCTTTCACAACGTTTCGGCTATCGAGAGCAGCCATCTTCAAGTATTAAAAATCTTACCATCTGTAAAAGTAAGGACAAAAATTTAATTCTAGTGAAAGTCTTGCAGGTAAAATATGACAAAAAGTTGCTATTGCACAACGAGGTACTAATCACAAGCTAGTTTTATCACAATTTTGTACTAGTAACAATGACAGGAATTACAGCAGCAACAACCTACACTTAGCAAGGTTGCTTGACAAATGACGGCTACCCGCTTCTGCAGTGCTTATATAGGTAGCGGCGTTCTAAAAGTTTCCAGTTTAGTTGAGTTTCAGAAATGTGTAGCCTTGATCATGTTTGACATGTATGTATTATTTTGCTTGATGCTTATAGCTTCGGCTATTTTTAAATCGATGACATGACTATGGCTGAAAATGATAGAGAAGTTATTGATCAAAGTTTCAGCTGGCGGAGCGTTCATATGGTGCTCGAATCGAGCTCTACATAAAATTTCGCCGAATTATCGTCTGAGATGTTATCAGCGTTAGTTAGATCTTGACTAAGTACATTTGATTTGACATTTTCTACCAATGTTTGAGGGTAGTTACATATGATGTAACTGCTGAGTGTGAAAAATCGACTGTGAACTTAAAAAAAAAAACAGTTGTTAGAACGTGAAATCAAAAAGAAAGGTGAAGACGCTGCGAAAACTAGCAAGGATGCCGGTAAGCTCCTGGCTTCCTTCCGACGGTGTAGTAGAGGTCTGTACTTCTACGCTGCCATTGAACTTCTTGAGCGCCTTACTAATCAGTATGCAGTAGATATTGCTCTGACACACCGGAGAAAGCTACAAGCATTATTCGGCGTGAAGTGTTACCGAATAAGGGCAGTAACATCACAAACATCTCATCGTACGTGCTCACTCAGGCTGAAACCTCTCTCCTTAATCGAGGTCTAAATTTTTTGCTCAAAGAAGAAAATAAACCCTCTTAACCACAAAATATCAATGGAAAAGCTATTTTCGGATGTCAAACATAAAGAAATGATGCAAGCCATTTCCATCGATGCAGAAGAGGATTTCAAATTTAAACTGAAAAACTTTGAAGTGCAACATTTCCCAGACAATTTGAAACCAAACCTTACTGCAGAACAACGGGCTGCAATCTAGACATTGAAAGAAATCTCAGACATCGTCATTCAGTCATTCAACGAGCGGATAAGGGAGGAGGTGTGGTCGTGATGGATTCCCAGTACTACCAAGACCAGCTGAGCATTCTTATTCAAGATGAAACTAAATTCTCTCCGTGCCCGCAAAAACAATCAGAAAAAACTAAACAGCGGTTAAATCAAATAGCAATTCAGTTTAAGAACACCAATGAAACTCTATAAAAAAAAAATTCAGCGACAAGATGACTACTGCAACGGTCACTTATATGGTTTACTGAAACTGCACAAAAGTGAAAAGCAACCACCTCTGAGGCCAATTATCAGCATGTCGGGAACCGTAACACACGATATTTCACAGTATTTGAATACAATTATTAAACCTTACCTTAACAAAAAATACATTGTGTCAGGCAAATTGTCAGCTTTTACTGTGGCTGCAATCCTTAGTCCTGCATCAGAATCAGCAACTTCTCTCCCTGGATGTAGAGTCTTTATTCACAAATGTCCCAGTAAATGAAACCATCGATATAATAATTACATCTGTCCACCAGCACGAGAGTCTGTCTCCTCCAAGCCTGCCCCAGGAAGCCCTTCGCATCCTCCTTTCCATTTGCACCACAGAAACGCCTTTTGCTTTCAACGGAAACACATACCTTCAGAGAAACGGAGTATCACTGGGTTCCCCACTGTGCCCCACATTTGCAAATTTTTATAAGTCAGCCCTTGAAACACACTTGTTAGCTCAAGATCGACAGTCTAATCCTGTTTTTATGTAAGATACGTAGACGATGTCCTCGCAGTTTTCAACACAAATGGTCATGTCCATCATTTCATTAGGCGGCTTCAATCAAATTCCGTTCTCAAATTAACTAGGGAAGTAATGCAAAACTGTTCTTTTCACTTTCTAGATGTCCAGCTGTTAATTGAAAATGGTAGAATTAAAACCTCTGTTTACGTTAAGCCTGCGAACACTGGCTGTTACACTAACTTTGACTCCCATACGCTCGGAAACTACAAAGAGTCTGTGGTTAAAACCCTTGTTCGTCGAAATCTGAAGCTGTCAAGTTCTTGGACTGCATTTGATGTTGAAATCCGTAGATGAAAACAAGTCTTTGCAGACTGTAACTGCCCTCAAACATTGGTAGAAAATATATCAAATGTACTTAGTCAGGTTCTAACTAACGCTGATAACATGGCAGACGATAATTCGGTGAAATTTTATATGGAGCTCGATTGTATTGCTTCCTTCAGGACAGACCGGAAAACACTTGATAACGTTGTAAAGCGACATGTAAAACCAGTAAAAAATAGTTCATCTGTAAAAAGTTAATCGCATACTACAAACCATGTAAATTAAGTTCACATTTTTCAACCAGGCCAGTCAAATCCACCGCAGATAGGGCAGGTGTTGTGTATCGATGTGTTTGCACTGAGGAGCGCTGTAATGCCTCTTACATCGGATACACGACGAATACACTGTTAAAGCGGTGTATACAGCACAGGTATAATTCCAGCAGCATTAAGGCGCATTATACCTTCGAGCACCATATGAACGCTCCGCCAGCTGAAACTTTGATCTATAACTTCTCTATCATTTTCAGCCTTAGTAATATCATCGATTTAAAAATAGCCGAAGCCATAGGCATCAAACAAAATAATCTATACATATATGTCAGATGTGATCAAGGCTACACATTTCTGAAACTCTACTAAACTGGAAACTTCAAGAACGCCGCTACCTATATAAGCACTGCAGAAGCGGGTAGCCGTCATTTGTCATGAAACCTTGCTAAGTGTAGGTTGTTGCTGTTGCAATTTCTATGATTGTTACAAGTACAAAATTGTGATACTGTGTTTTCCACTGTGATAAAACTAGCTTGTGATTAGTACCTCGTTGTGCAATAGCAACTTTTTTATATTTTATCTGCAAGACTTGCACTAGAATTAAGTTTTTGTCCTTACTTTTACAGATGGTAAGATTTTTACTACCTGAAGATGGCTGCCGTCGATAGCCGAAACGTTGTGAAAGATTTTAAAACAGTGATATGTGCAATTTCTAAATTTTATTCCCAATTGGCTTTACGAAAGCTGACAAGTGATAGCCTCGTGAATTTCAGGAAGGTGGAGAAAGTTTTAAAACTAAACTGTATGATTAATGCTGATATACAATACCAAAACCAATGACCATCGCCTGTCCTGACAGATATGAAGCGGGGAAGGGATATAGGCGCGCACCATGTCAGAGAAAAGCTGATCCAAAGTAGACCCAGGATCAGGAGACTCTCTCACGACACCCCATGGTAGCGCAAGGATGGCACCAGAGAAGGCATCCCAATTCACTCTGGACTTCAAAGATATTTCACGCCCAACAGTGACTCTGGGGACCCACTGACGGACTTGCAGCGTAGCAGAGAGGGCACTATGGTCCGAGGAACCAATGGGAGACGCCACTGACACTCTAACCAAATCAGGAACATCAGTCATCAGAAGGTCAAGAACACATCCCGTCAAATGGGTGAGACCCTGCGGAATTTGCAGGAAACTAGAATCTAAGCATTTCTGGCGGAGCCTTATTATGCATTTATTTTAAGATAAAAAGCGTAAAAATTCACAGAAGTGCTCCAAATGCAGGAGTTCAAGCAATACATGACAGTAATACATTTTTAACACCAATTATTACACCTTTATTTCCACAGAGCGATAAACTCACATACCTACATGGATATTTAAAAATACATTCATCTCTCTAGTGTGCAGCCTATAAATATTAACTACTTCTAGGCATGTATATGTTCAATGGGAAGTTCAGTAAAAAACTTTACACCTGAAATACAGGGTTGTTTCTCTCTAGCTATCTCCAATCTGACCATCGGCAGGTTGAGATTATTAAATCGAGAAAAATATGAGTGACTTGAAAACAGAGGATTCAATATTTCATCAAAGAGACGATCGTCATTATATAGCGCTCCGTGGATAAATTTGTGTAAGTGAAGTCTATATACGTCGTCCAACTTTAAAAATTCCAGAAGACTTATAGAGAGCAGTATTGCACAGTAATGGTATATTATTTATGTCAGATTTTACTCTGAATATAGAGCGTAAAGTCTTGTTTATTTTCATTTCCACTTTACTCTTTCTATTTGTCGGGACTCCACCTCGGAATAAAATAGTAGGAGCTATCTTGGATTATGACAAGGAGTAAAATAATATTCGTCAGGCGTTGATTGGTAAAATGCTCGCCAAGGCGTGTAGGACACCACGAGACTTGCTCAATCTATTGCACACCTGTTCAATATGCTTTTTTAAAAGTCAATTGATTATCAATATCAAGGGTCAGCCCTAAATATTTAAAATCGGAAACGCATTTCAAAATTGAGTAGTTAGAAGAAACATTGACAATTTCTGATATAGGTCTAGGAGACACAAGCATTAACTTGGTTTTATCTGTGTGGGCCACTAGCTTATTCTGCAACAACCATTCTGACAAAGCTACCGTTAATTTCGACGTAGCTGCACAGGCCTCATCATAAGTACTTCTAGTTAAATAAAACACTGCATTATGAGCAAATAGTTTGCAAAGAGCATCAAAAAAAGTAGCTAAATCATTTATAAAAACATCGGAACAGCAACGGGCCTACTGAGGCCACCGAGGCACATGTGTTTCGGTGGCCTCGGCCTAGCGCGGATCCTTGGGGTGCTCCATTTGTGATATTAATAGTTGTGGACTTGAAATCATCAAGATGAACTTAATGTTTTCTTCAAGTTAAGTGTGATTTAAACAGCGATAAAAAAGGCCCTCTGATTCCATACCGTTCTACCTTATGCGCCAAAGGGGAATGATCAAAGCCATCAAACGCTTTTCGCAGAACCCAAAAAAAAAACGCAAACTGTGAACTGCTTAAAATGAAATGTGCATAGTAGGTCCTGCAAAAAATAGAATATAGCCATTGTTGTGTTTGTGCCTTCTCTAAAACCGAACAGATTACCTGATATTTACGAAAACTTTTCTAAAACGTTTGATAATCTTTTATGAAAGGTTTTTCAAGTATTTTATAGATAAAAGGTAGTTTCGAAATAGGCCAGTAGTTGCTAAATTTTGATTGCCAGTTTTAAAGATGGGCACCACTCGGGCAAGTTTTAAAACATCAGGATACACTCCAGTGAAGAACCACAAATTAAAAATATGGCTTAAAACTGGTGCTACAATATCTACCAAAGCAGATTAATCTGCGGTTGAATTTCTTCTAACTGCAGACGTTTGTTTTTATTTTCTGAAATGATACGCTTGACTTCAGGAGCATTAGTGGGGGTGAGAAAGCACGAGAGCTCACTGTGAGTAACTCGAGAAGCAGGGTAAACATTATCAACTCCGCAATTTTTAGTGATTTAAATCGCAACAGAGACAAAGTAGTTGCTGAATTCTTTTGCTGCATCAGTTCCTAGTAATGGGGTATCATTTTTCATTAACTCGGTTTTCTTCTCCCTAAATTTCTTCGATAATAAAGTACTTTCATTATTCCAAAGTTCCCTTGAATTATTCGACTTTTGTTGAGTTTTCTCAGTATAATAAACCTGTTTAGCATTCTTTACCACAGCGTTAAGCACATTACGGTACTTTGTGTTGGAACGGTACAAAATGTATCCGTAACGAAACAGCTTTAGCAATTATATCTTTTCTTTATTACCGCTCTAATTTCAGTGCTCACCCACGGAGGCCTGTGACATCTTGGCTTCTTATTACCTCCGCCAAGGAGGTTATGTTTTCGTCGGCTTTGTCTGTCTAGCCGTTATTCTGTCTGTCTGTCTCTCTGTTTGTCACCAAGATAGCTAAAAAAGTTATGAACGGATTTGGACGAAATTCAAAAGGTTTGTTAGGTACGTTGAGTGGAACAGATAAATAACTTTTGTTGAAGATCCGTCAGCTTCACGTTTCTCAATGCCATAACTCAAAAAGTGATCGGCGGATTTTTATGAAATTTACATGAGTTGTTAGGTATATAACGAAAAGTAAATGACAAAATTTTTATAATGTTCCGTTCGTTTGTTTGTCACTGTTTTTTATTTTATGCTTGTTAGCACAATCACTCAAAAAATAATGAATGTATCTCTATGAAAATTATAGTAGTTTCTAGTAATGCTAAAAGACATGCTTGATTAAATTTTGGTGCAGATCGGTTGGTTCGTTTCTATGTTTGACTCATTTAGCTATGTCGTAATGTTTGCTAGCAGCATAACTCAATAAGTTATGAACGGACCTCCAAAAAATTACTGAATCTGTTAACACTGTTAAAGGGCACTAATGATTAGATTATGATGTTAATACAAAGAAAATCATGGTCTCAGTACCAATTTTATTTCTTGGCAGCCGTTTCCCTTACTTTTCAGAGATATGCTCTCTCAGAGTACTCTAGGTGTTTACTGGAAAAGTCCGTTCGAAAACATTCTAGAGCTAGATCAGGGTGCAACATGTTCAGTACATGATAGAACGAGTGAACAGAGATTAAAAAAAAAATAACTTAATATTATCACCGGTAATGATACGGCATCTACAAGAAGACGATTGAGGTGTGCTGGCATGTTGTGCTGCCAGCGTATGTAGATAGTAACTCTTCTCGTAGATATATATACCTCAGGGTCCTATTGTCACCAGGGGACTGCTGTTCCAAGCGTGTGGTTAATGAGACAAGTGTAGTGGCAGATAGTGTACTGTGTATTCGGTCTGAGACGCAGATAACACACCGCTGGGCGTAAGGATAGGTTACGTCCCACGTATAACTCCAGCGGGTCTCTGAGCTGGCTGGCATAGTCGCTAAGGCCTTTTATAGATAGACCTCACAAAGAGTGCGAGGGAGTGGTGCCGCCTAAGCTATGCCATGACAGAGGCATGGGACCTGTATTAACCTGAAAGCACGGCAGTAGTTGGTCAGAGAAGTCACAATCACTTACTGCCGATCTAGGATAACAACCAAAAGAATAATTACACCAAATATGATCTAATAATGAACAGGAAGCAATATCACCTACAATCCTGGTTGGCTTGGTTATGATAAAAAAAAAGTCATTCGACGATAAAATCATTGATCGAATGCCAGGAACTATGGTTGAACAGATTAATATTAAAATCGCCACACAGTAGAACGTTAGTGGAAGCTGGCAGCCTCAAGAGCACATCATCAAAAAATATTTCCTTAAACACATTGATACTTCGAGATGGTAGCCTACAGATGCAGGAAACAACTCAGGTGAGGGAAACTGCACATTCAGATTCATCAGTTCGTAGTCCTCTTTCACCCACGTAAAACGTTCAAAATCTGTAGCTATGAATTTGGCATCAACATAGGCAGTTATGTATCAAGTCAATGTTTTTAAGGGGACCATCTGCGGGATGACCCCCAAATCGCACATTTTGATTTTTTTCATCTATTTTTTTTTTGTTTGTTTCATGAACTGAAACTTGTTCTGCATGGTTTAAAAGACACATTCATCTAGAAAAACTGTCAAGATCATAGAAAACAAAAAAACTGTTAACCCATTTCCTTTTATTACGCCGGGCTTTCATTTTTAGCTCAATTTAAATGAAATTTTTTACAGATATACTTTAGATGACTGCCAACAATCCTATGGATTTAGATTTTTGAATTTCATTTTAGTTTTCAAATTAAATATATATATATATTCTTGTCACTTTTTTCAGAACCATTATTTCAAGTTTTCGAAAAAAAAATTAAATGAATCCATAGAAGTGTTTTAAATTCATTTTCCTTTTTTATAAAATGTCATGACATTTGATGCATTATTCACAGAGTGGCCTTCAATTGAAGACCAATAACTTAGATCTGAGATATTCGCTGAAACGCAAACGCTACTAAAATATACATTGTACGTCAGATAACAATCAGACTTTCAGTTATATTGACATTCTTTCGCCTTTTGTTAAGGCACACGATATATGTGCACATATTGAGAAAATTTCATTCAAATCAGCCCCTAAATAAAGCCTTAGATTTCAACCCTTAGACTGAAAACTTTTTATGGTGAAATTCAAGAACATGACTGTGATGAATGCTTTTTTATATACCGATTTGAATGAAACTAGGCATAGATATGTAAAACCAAAAAAGAATGTGGGTTGCACTCATGTACTTTTTTCCAATTTTCGCCACAGAAAACAAGTTATTCAAAGAAAACGGGTTTCCAGCCAAAACCTGTTTTCTTTGAATAACTCGTTTTCTATGGCAAAAAAATGAAAAAAAAGAATAACTCGTTTTCTATGGCAAAAAATAGGAAAAAATATGAGTCAAAAGCTCTTATTTTTCAATTTTACATACGTGTACCAAGTTTCATTCAGATCGGAACAAAAATGAAAAATCAAATTTGAACCCAATGGCAGGAATTTCTTCATGTCAAATTAAGAAAAACACGGCTGGGGAATTCTTTTTATTTATCGATTTGAATGAAACTTGGTACACATATGTGAATAAAAAAAAGAAAACCTTTTGACATCGATACTTTTCGCATTTTCGCCATAGAAAACGAGTTATTCAAAGAAAACTCTTTCGGTTTTCTTTGAATAACTCGTTTTCTATGGTGAAAATTGAAAAAAGTACAGGAGTACAACCCACATTTTTTCCAATTTTACCTATTTCTTCCAATTTTCATGAAGATCGGACGAATAATGAAAAAGCTTTTGTAGTGAAAATTTCTTACAAGATAAACCACCCCCTTTCCCCTATTCAACCCCTTTAGGGTTACGCTGACTGCCTAAAATTTTTCATCCGAGTATGTCTGATGTATAGCTGTCGGTTTTGGGCTTCCTCATTTTTCCTTAATCTAATACTGAAGAAAAAGATTGCATTGTACCCAACTTTTTTTCGCCTTTTGAAATCTGAATTTTCTCCTATCTTATTAGTTCTATTTTTCCCTTATCTAATACTGAAGAAAAAGATTGCAAGGTCCCCAACTTTTTTTTTCGCCTCTTGAAATCTGAATTTACTCCTATCTTATTCCCATAAAGCCTGACAGGAAAGATATAATATAGTTATAAATAAATAAAAACACGACGTGAATTATTATATAGTACTGATTTAACTGCTGCAATATTTTCACTAAAACTTATATATGTTTCATCAGCTTGCGGTATAATATTTAATTTACCTTATTCTTTTACGAATAAATATGCATCATAATTTGAGAGATTGTGCATGAAAACTGGAATAAACGAGGGGTTACATATTTTTAAAGTTTATTTCTAATGTGCTGCTTCTCTAAATTCACCGGTTAAATGAATATGATCTCTCACTTTATTATTTTCTTTAGTAAACGATCCATTACAAGCGTAACATTTTGTAGCCATATTATAAGTTTTCCATTGTACTGGTGATAACCATACCGGTTTTCCCACCTTCATAATATCATAAATTCTTTGTACTTCATATGCGATTTATTTTACAAACTTTTTTGGTGTATCTTTTTCTATATAAGCTTCAAGTTTTGAATGTTTGTCAATTTCACATTTTGTATAAGCACAGAAACTGTTTGGAATATGTTTGTTTAAATTCATCGTATAGGATCCTCCAGGATTTGGTTGCACCTTATCAATTTTCTTAATGTACTTTCAAAATCTGCATATATTACAAACGAATGTCAAATTTGCTTTTGAAAGTTCTGAAATTCCACTGGATTTTTATTCAATCGAACACTCAGACTTATGTTTTTCTAAATTTATGTCTTTACAAAAACAGTGTAGACAATAGGAACAAACCTATGTTTTTTGACGAGTTGACGCATTCACAATCGGGCTTAAAGTTTTCTTTAATTCCTAGTGCTTGTTTTCAGCATTAGATATTAAGAGCAGGTCTACATGCCTTTTTTTGACAGTTGTAATTCTTAACGGATACAATATTAAATTATCATCAAATGTATATACATTCACCGATGTACAGTTTTGATTTTCAAATTTATCAATCGATTTTGTTTGAATCGATTTGAAGCTCTCCTGATCATCATTTTTCATGTCGATTAAGTTGAACATCGAATTTTTAAATTTACTTGGTAATGGTATATAAGATGATGCTTTTCATGGTTTATATTTTGTAATTTTAATGGTAAATTTCAACAGTTTATTTAGTTACCACCCTGAATCATCTCTTGTAAATTTTGATATTATATCATCGATTACACTTATAATTTTATCAATATTATCACATAAATTTTCTACATTTATAATTGTCATTAATCTGGTGTTGAACCAGGTATTGATATATTTTTCTTCAGATAAACTTTTCATGAATTCAACATTTACAGCAAGTTGTAGTTTTAAACTTTTCCACTTTTGGTTTTCAACTACATTACAAATTTGTTCTTTGAAATATTGGATATACAGTATTGGATCCTTACACGTAAAACTAACATACGTGAATTCGTTACAGAAACCTTCTTTAAGGGAAATACATTGTTTGAATTTACATCTATATTTCTTTTGAAAATGTTTTTTTTACTCGTTTCATGAATCTTAAGATTCTGAACTCGTGTTTTACAATGTGCACAAACAAATTTATTTTTCGTCTTTTCGTGTGGTAAATGAGCTAAAATGAATTGTGTAATATTTTTCTTATGTTTGATAGTATTTTTATGTTTGTTCATATTCCTTATAGATACATTACACACATCACAGGTTTTTTTTTCAGTTAACATATCATGTTTATCAATTTTAGCATAGCATTTGATATTGGCTAGACCTGCCATTTTAATAAGAATTAATTACTAAGGAAATTATTTTTCCCTGTTTAATTAGAGCTATGATTTTTTTCTTTATACATATGTCACCCATAAAGGCGCTTGTTCGAGCAATAAACCAGTACTCCTTGGTGTACCGCAAGGATCTGTCCTAGGCCCCTTTCTTTTTAATGTTTTTATAAATGATATCGCTTCCTTACCTGATGCTGAGTGTGTACTGTTTGCTG
>LQNS02278078.1:11696085-11707634 GCA_001587735.2 Parhyale hawaiensis | reverse complement strand
CCCCTAACCTACCCGATATACTCAGAAATAGGGGGAAAGTTGAAGAAAAACATTGATTAGGTTAGGTTAGGCGTTTGAACGATCGATCGTTTGCGCAGCGCGATCGATCGCGCACAACATATATACTAAAACTCCGGGCTCTAGTGGGCGAACGCACTCCGCGGCAGTCGTTCTCTGAGCTTTGTCGTTTTGCAAAGCTTGTTTGGGGCAGAATTTTTTGGCAAAATACATAAAACAGCCTCAGCTTACCTCTAAACATTTTGTTAGCATAGCACTATTAGCAAAACGCCGTTAGCGTAACTCTAAACCTTCTGTTTGAGATTGCGATATTGCTATTTTAGGTAGCAGGTTAGGTCACAGCAACAGCCCCGGCCACCAATATACAGCGGGGGCAGCGCGCCCAGAGTTCTCTATATACTTGAGTATTCTTCCTACAGAGTTCTGTATAAGGTTTCTCGTAGTTACCCCCAGCATCTACATTCATCCACAGATCCAAATTTTTCTAGCAGATATTGCGCAGGAAGCGTTAATTTTTTCGCTGTTTACTGCTTAGTTACAGAAAGGTATGGTAAATAGTTTAGTTTCACATCTTCAAACCCCGGAGAATAATAATGTTGACACTTCCAATCACGGAACAAAATTGCTAGGGCCAAAATGGATGAAAGTTTGTAAAGGCCGATTAATGGAGTATCACGCAATTACCCCTAGCATATTCACTTATAGGAAGCAGCGTGCAGCAAAATCTCCGGACGCACAGAGGCGAGTGCGTAATGTTTTCAGTTACAAAAGTGAGGTTCATAAGCAATTCTTTCCCTGAATGTATTATGGAGCGTTGCTGGAAGTTATGGAACACCAAGTCCCCCGACAGATGTCGCTTTAGCAGACCTGGTCCTGGTGTCGCCTACACAGTAGCAGAAGCCTTAGGAAATTGTTACTGCAGACAAGAGAGCCCGGCAATGGAGCCACAGCTGATGTCACGAGTCTGGAGGGCTTTTATTTCCTAAGTGAGTGCTGAGTTGAAGTTGGTGATGGATATATTATTGATAACATAAGCCCCCAAACAGGGAACTGGGGGAAACGCATTAACTAATATATTATTGTACAAACTCACGCATTCCATCACCTGAGCGAACTATACAACGGCTGCCATCTTTGTTACCGGACACACGATAATAAGAGATATCGCTGTGGACAGTTCCAGGCCCCAAGCAACGAGCGCAAGTCTTGGGACAGCAGCCCCGAACGTCAGTCTCTTAAGGAACAAACAAGCTTAGAAACCACGATGGGAAATAAGATAGAACTAAAAATTTCCTCTTTCTCAGACTTCCATTCTGGTATCTTGATACTAAGTCAACGGAAGTATTTCCTCATAACCAAATCTGGTGCCATGAATTAATTAACTTCAGCTCACCCGCAGCAGTAGGACGAAATGAGGCGCCTCGTTTGACTGCGTACTGCCGTCAAACGAGGAAAGCTTAACTTGGAATCTGTCATGCAGACTACTTCCTTAGGCGCTCGGCCTTGTGAGTCAGCATTCGGTGTTCGGTTGCGTTTGCGAGCGAGGACTACTTAAAATGGGGCCAGCCGGGAAATGGGGGGCATTTGTTGAACATGGGCTTTCAATTAATCCCGTTAATGGCGCCATAGCGCTTAAGAATCTGTGACCAACTGCAACCGTGCACTACTCTGGAGTATGGAAACAGCGCGGCTGGGTGCCAGCCCTTCTAGTTTACTAATGGGGATGACACACGCTAGTCAAAAGAACGAGCGTTGCCATCTTTTAATCTGAATATTGTGTTGAACTCTCCTAAACACAGCTTTGAGCATGGCAGGGGCGGCGAAACGTCAAAAATATTGGGGGGGGGGAGGGCAACAATTCAGCATTTAAAAGCCTATACACACCCCCCTCCCCCGTTCGCCGACTTCAAAGATGTGTGTGCCAGATCGCATGGAGTACTTACTTTCACCGCAACCCTTCCAACCACGATTTAAAACTCAATGCCAGATTATTTCTTAATTTTTGTCTGCTTTTAAACTACAGTTGGACTACAAGACCAAGTTTCATGGTTCCTACGCAAAGGCACCCGTGATCTTCGCCTCTACTTGAGTGCATCGTAGTTAACCCGAAAAGGTTTTAAACTCAGTCACTGGCACAAACGATACCGTGCCATCGCATTTTCCCTATTTGAACAACTGTCAGAATTGACATTTAAAAAGAAATATCCCACCCATCACTAGCAACAACTAAGATCGTCTGAGAGAGTCCACCATTACCGAACTACGGGTGAAATATTGTTACCTTTCAATACGCCGTGCATTAAATAGACCGGTTCCCAACATCTCTAAAACGCTCATGGATATCGATCATTCCTAATTAAAATGATTCGTTGCTAAACCCTCACATATAGAGAAATGCACTAACTACAAGGCAAAACATCTACTATCAATTTGGCTAGGTCAACAAATGCAAAATATTTTCCCACCTAACGCGTTTTCCAAAAGTTACAAGTTTTTAAAAGCAATGAAGTGAAACTTTGTATTCGAAAATTTGGCGGATTTTTCCGCAGGATAAAAGAGATAGCAAGTATTTTACCCTTTAATTTAGTATATGTAATTCACGTACCCCGCTTACACACGACGTAGAATTAACATTGTGAGCTGTGGCACAACGTGCTATTTACGTTACTCTGTGGACTCCAGATAACGTTGTAAGCACGTTGTATCACAACGTGCTAACACGTTATTAGCACCTTGTGATACAAAGTGCTGGGCGGTCCCTTAGCAGGTTGTGATACAACGTGCTGGACACGTCCCTAGCAAGTTACGATGCGGCGAGCTAAGGACGTGCCCAGTACGTTCTTAGCACGTTGTGATACGACGTGCTAACAATGTTATCTGGAGATGAATATTGACAGTGTCAGGTAGCTATAGAGGTTGTTACAACGTTGTCAACGTCTCGGTGTCTCACAGTGTGCTTGTTACAACGTGCTAACAACACGACCTGATTTCTACGTAGGATCGACATCAAATTGTTAGCTGGGGTAAATACATACATGTCAACGAAACAAATTTCTCAGAGCAGATATAAAAATTGGTTTAATCGTAATCATTAAGGCGCGTTCGATTAGCCGACGCAATTGGGCCTTCGGGGCTTGAACTGTCCGAAACTTTCGGCAGGTGCGCTGGCTTCGACCCATTAATTCGAGTTTCAGGCGCTGGCATTTAATCGTTTACGAGTGAGAGTTCCGAGACCTCGACTTTACTCTGTAAAATGGAACTTTCAGTCGGCTTACAGCACCTGCAACACGATTCCAAGTGACGGAGCCAAAGTTCTTATGTGCTGCCACACGATTCCAAGTGACGGAGCCCAAGTTCTTATGTGCAGTTCCGGACAAGATCAGTCGAGTGGCCTTGCCTTAGATTGACTTTGACTAGCTAATCGAAGGAGCTCTAAGTGCACGTTCGGTTGGGTACCGAAATTAAGCACTCAAGGCTTGACTTGTGTGAAACTGCAGGCATGTGCGCTGGCTTCGACTCGGTGATTCGAGCTTCAAGTATTGACCCTTAATTGGTTAGCCTTGAGACCTTTAGAACGTCAGTCTTGTTGTATAGAGTGTGGTTGTCAGCCGGCTGAACGTAATCACTTTCCATCTAACACATGCAACTCTTTTAAAGTGGCCAAGCCAAACTATCATGCTGCAGTTTCGGACAAGCTAAGCCTCAGAGGCTTTATTCCTGTGCCCAATCGCAGATGCCTGTTGTCCTCTTGACTGCATACTCCAGCTAGGACCCTGTATGTATTGGAGCAGCAAATAAGAGCTTGCTAAATAGGACCCAGAGGCTTGCACGGCTGCAGTAGAGCACAGATAGTCAGTGCAATGGATTCAGAGGCTCAAATAATTAGATAGTGGCCAATAGACGGACCGACAGGCCCATTCTCAGAAAGCAGACGGGACTCACGTTCCGGTCCTCGATAAGCTAAACACGTTATGTAAAAATATAAAGATATCTAAGAAAGAAAGAAAAAACTGCTAAGGAGATGACATTGTAAGCAAGATTAGGGTGCAGTAGACCGACTGTGGCAAGCGATGTTAGTTGATGCATGACAGATGGCGGATTAATGTAACCCCTCAAAATTTGGCCAGCTTCAACTCGCCATTTGCCCCAATGCTGCAAGATGTTACTTTCGCAGTCTACTGTGAATGTTACAAACGTTGACGCTGCAATTTGGAGCATCACGACTGCACCGTCTATGTAGGTTGGGATCCGAGTATCTCACCCGGAGACAATTAATAAACGAAATGTCGCTTGATCTAGCCACTCTGAACTTGAAAACGGTTTTTGAGAAGTGCAGAAGACTGGTGTATGTTACACTCAGAATTAATTGATTTAATTTACTTGCCTGGGAAATTATTTGAGTATATTGGGTCGGATACTTACTTTTGGTTGACGAAGAATTAAATCAAGTATTCTACACCGAAAAACTTTGGAACTTAAGAATGATCGTAGTTCGTTTGAAAACATGATGGGACCAACATAATTATCCATATTTACCTTAACAGAGTTATATTGAATTTCATGGGCACATGCACCAGTAGAGTTAAACCAAGTCAGCTTCAATAGTAAAAAACAATATGTAGTGTTTTAGAATGATAGAAAAAATTGTTGAATATGCGCTTAGGGTAATATTCTCATCCAAGCAGCGGGAGGAAGATTTTCCGAAGTAATAAGGGATAGTGATAAGCTAAGCTCATCAGACTTAACTTGTCGGAAATAATATAGAAAATACTGTATGTATAACGTATTACAGTATATACATATATGGAAAGTCTGCTTGCGAACCGCTTAGTCAATATCCGATTGTGCTTGAGAAGGAATAAAATACCGTTTTACGCAACGGTTTTAAATATTTTGTTGTTTCTAGGTTCATGGATTTGAGTTGACCACCTTGTACTAAATTCAGAGTGACGAAACCAACGCTCTCGTTTGAAATTCCAAACAAGTATTATATAATAAGGTTGGTTGAACTTGCTTTCGCTGTACCAACCCACGCGTCGTAAATATCTGTTATACTGAGATGGGCGAGACAGTTAATGTAACAATAACTTGTTAGTCAGCGGGCAGAAATGAATCGGTATTGGATATCCTATCTCAAACTATTTTAACGCTGGTAGAGTTTAACAAGTCATAGAGATAAGTGAAGGGATCAAAGTGATGCACAATAGTAGAAAAGAATAAAAGTATTCATTGGGCTAATAAAAAACTAGAACTGAACTGACCTGCAATAAAAAAACCTAAGCAAATTGGTGAAGTGAAGAGATTGTGTCGTCCGTTTCAATTCCGTTTGTTTTGCCTTTAGTTTCTGGTTCGCCTAAAGTTGCCAGCAAGTGCATTGAAAATCACATGCAGACAATTTCCTACAATACAAACTCCAGTTGCATGTTATTTTTTGCATACGACTGATGAAGTCTTCCGTCAGGTGCGAATATGTGAGCAGGGCGGGATTTGTGAAGGGGCCTCAGGGCAAGAGGCTCTGGGCCCCTGTTGAAGAGGGGCCCCTCTGGAAGAAGAGGGGCATAAAAATGGGGTATGTGCATATTTCATAATGCCACCGTAGTTATATCGTGCTGGTCCTGGATGCTCCAGCTTAACTTACCCCGAGCCTCCTTTAATAAAGAGGCCCTTGCTTAATTTGCCCTCAACTTGTTTTGGCAAAGTGGCCCTTGCTTAATTTGTCTTTGTCTGCTTTGTTAGCGGAGCTTAACTTGCGCTTGGTTTCCATTGGCAAAGGGGGCCCAGCTCAACTTCCCGGGCCCTCTTAGCTTAACTGTAGCCCGGATCCAAGAACTACGAACAGTTAAATGCTTATTCAAATTCAAAATAGTTCACTTGCAATATAATATTGAATAACATAAAATGTGTGATAATGACCAAACACGCGAATTTTTCTTTTTATAACATTGTGAAGTTAGTAGAAAAAATGTAAAAATTATAGTATTACGAAATAAAAGTTTTTGGTCACCTTGGATTATTGGGGGAGGGGGGTGGCATGCCCACCCAAAAAAATATTTCTGTTTCTGTTCCGCCGCCCCTGCATGGCTGAACTAAGTAACCACGGCTTTGAGATTCCAAGGCAAGGAGTAAAAATGTTTACCGTCAGCTCAGTTTGCTCCGCAAGTGCCGTTCGTTAACTTTCGAACATCTCATTATATTTGGAGGGATTTATACCGAAATATTTTCTAGGTTTCTGAAATTTAAACAAACACATCAACGCATTTGGACTAAAAGATGACAAAACTCGTTCTTTCGACTCGACAAGAGTGTGTCATTGCCATTAGATGCATTGAATGGATGAGTTTCTTCACAAGTTTTTCATTTGATGCGTTTCAAAAATCTATTCACTTAGACGCGCCACATCGGCCAATTATGATACAAAAACTAAATGCATTAATAAGTTAAAGGTGTTACAAAACAAAATACAAATTTACAGCGACTTGCAAAATCTAGCTCGACATGGCTCTGCTCTGCAGCCATATTGGGAAATCAAGATGGCCGCCAACTCGGGTACTCGTCCAGTGCGAGTAAAATCCGCAAGCAGCGCTGTTGCCTAAAAGCTCGAGCTCGTGGAATTGTGCAGAAGTCGCGACATAAACGTGATGAAAATACTGCAAGTGAATGATAGATTCGCAGTAATCTGTGCTGTTCTGTAAGTGAAGCCGATAAGTCTTCTGTGACGCCCTCATCAGATAACTTGCAAGGCATGAACTCGCTAGCCAAAAGCTGAGGAAACTCTCTCAAACGCGTAAATTTTTTGCGCAAAAAAGCACCTCTCTATTCACACGTGAGAATGGTCCGTTGGTCAAAAAACTTCGAGCTCCGTTCATTCAAACGACGTTGTCATGGCTACGGACTGAACACCATGATAAAAATACTTTCGACAAGCAGATTAGTACAATAGATCCCATCCAATACCTTCAAAAGCAATGCTAAGTTGTTATATGTATGATAAAATATTTGAAAACAAGAAACCATTGCGGCTCCGAAAGCAAACCCCGCCTGTAAGCTAAGAGTGTAATCTAAATGCAATACGATATAAATAAATAACCCTGAACAAAAGATGGAGAATATGCGCTGAAAGTGTTAACTGTTAGCTATGGCAGTAGCTCTTTGCTTCCTGCTGGTGGCGGTTTGTTGACATAAATTCGCGCGTTTGCCCAGCGTATCGAGCGCAAAACTGCTGCCTGCTCCATCACAGAATTTTGCGCAAAAGTTGGCGTCTGCAGGTTTTTAGACGGCGATTTCACGCGCAAAGCTCGGATACTCGTTCTTTTGAACAGCGATTGGCATCGGCATAAGAGAGCTGTGGTTTGATTGTTGATGCCATTATTTGTAAAGCTGGCAGTAGCTAAATCAAACAGGAAACAGCAGGGAAATGAATGGGGTGCTGAGATCATAACGTGTCCTAAAAGTCCTAACGTCTAGCAAACCTCACAGTATCCGTCAGATTCGTCGCCGAAAGGGCCACCGTTCTAAATTGCGTATCGAACTCTGACTTAAAGAAACAACCAATATATGAAATATACATAAGAACACAGACCCAGACGCTCGATTACCATTATTTTGAAACAGTTATAGCATTTATAAAAGCTTAATGCTCTAAATCTTATCAAATTACTGAACAAAAAATGCAGAAATTGTCCATAAAATGTTTACCGCCAACTCAGTTGCGCGTAGCGCTTGCAGTTTCAGACTTTCAGTTCATTTTCTGACTACGTGAAGTGAATATATGCGTCGTGTTTTGGCTGTGTTTGGATAGTTGAGGTCGCGATGCGGTCTCGTTGTGAGTT
The DNA here is from genome assembly GCA_001587735.2 of Parhyale hawaiensis. Lineage (NCBI taxonomy): Eukaryota > Metazoa > Arthropoda > Malacostraca > Amphipoda > Hyalidae > Parhyale > Parhyale hawaiensis. The sequence goes on along the minus strand of LQNS02278078.1, from coordinate 11,699,787 downwards.
TAGTCGCAGCATCTGCCCTCCGGAGGACGACTATAGACACAGACTATCGAAGTTTCGGTTTTGTGTAGCTCCTTCTAAAGCAAACCTTGGCACAAACGCCATGGCCGCTAAGAATTCATGCGGCGGCAAGTGGGCGTGTGTTTGTTTTCTGATGTTCGTAGCGACGCTTTCCGCTTGTATTGTGCTTTTGATGCGAGCTCAAGTGAGGTGTGCGGCAGTCGTCTTCATTTCTTCTGTCTTCGGGAGAGAATCTTGCAGGTGAGTACCTAACGATACTCACGTATATATATTTTCTAATAATACAACTATAGAATTCCCAAATTAGCACCATGGCTCTAATCTGCTTGATTTTACAATAATTTAATCGATTGACAAATGAGTGCTGCCAAACTACCACAGAAATAGACTCATATCTCGCTGCCTCGAATATCGCAGAAACGGTTACAAGATATTGCGGACTCTGTACATCGCCTCACCCTCGCCTCGAACGCAGTCGGGATAAGAAGATATTAAATCTCGCTAGGACCGCCGTGCTTCATGGCACACAATTTTATTCCGCTCTGGTCCGTCGAGAATTCTAAACTGTATTTGGTTCGCGAAGGGTTAACATTCCTGCAAAAGAAAAGGTAAATGATATCTAGCCTATGTTGTAATGGTAAAATTTCCACTCGTACCTGGTAAGACAAAAGTCTCTTTGGAATGCTAGCTAAACCCCTTCTATTACTATTGAAATGTACCAGATTCCTGAATTGGCCCAGAATATATCACCATATCCATATTTATTTATTCCTTAATTACGCGCAAATTTTCGCACCTTGAGCACTGGAATACCTACAATAAAAAGTATCAAGACGCAAGCTATACACATTCCGATACGTAACACGGACTTACAGTATTACAGCACGTTGTTTCTATACCAGCAGTAGACGCTCTGATTGTCTCTCAGCCCCTTCACTCTGAGACATAATTATACTTTTGCAGCAAATTTACGAGCTCAATTTTGCACAGTTTCAATTCCTTATGGGAAATTGTTTCTTCATTTATCAATGCATTGTTTTGAAGTCAATTTTCTTGATTTTTTTTTTAAAATATGTAAAATCGAAAAATATTTAGGTTAGATTCTCACACTTAATTTTCCTTTTCCCCGTACAAAACGAGTCATTCAGAGAAAACGGGAAAAAAGGGTTCTGAGGGGAAGCATCTCATACAGTTTCCAGCTACAGAGATAATTTTGGTGTCAAAAGACGCAGAAAACGTTTCTCTACAGATTGTTTTGATTTTCTATATAGTTTCTGATAAAAGGCCAAAAACGTAGAAGCTAAAATAAAATTCGCTTTTTCGTGAGTTATCCCCAAAAAGCGCGCGGTTACTCGCCTCCTAAATCAAAATAAAACGAAAGCGATGCTACTCTATCGAAAATTATATTGCGCTGTTTCCGACATCAAAATCATCTCTGTAGCTAAAAATCTCTAGGTGAGAAGATAAAAGTTTTCAAGTTGAGAATATGAAGTTCACTAGAGGCCTGCGCTTCTGCCCCCACCCCCTGTTTCCCTCCGTTATATTAAGTAATATAAGAAAAAATTGTGAGGTGCTGGAAATTTGTATTACGCAGGATAGACGTCGGCCAGTCTTTGTCGTAGCTTTCGAGCAATTCAAGTAACTTACTGTTCAATATTTCCTGTTATTCATTCACTGCTACGCACGCAAAGCCAATGCCTTTAGTGGTAGCAGTTGCAGCTGCAATGTTGAATGTATAAAAGGAATTTGTCTTCATGGTACAACGATGATAGCCAGCAGAAAACGTTCACGTCAACGTTTCGTTTACAGGCTCAAGATCGTACAAAGCATTCAGTCGTTGCGCACGGCAGCTGAACTAAAGGTAGTTAAGCTAGCAATAAAAATATTAACCATTTCTGTTCTTCATGCAGCTTGTAGGAATTTTACCAACGGCATTGCTACAGAAAGCCCCTGTCGCTGTTGCGCGTGTATTAACAAGTCGCGGCAAGACGGATGTACCCCACAATATTGTCCCCTCGAAACCACCGAAGATGTCGCTCGTCTGCGCAAAGCTTTAACTTTGTACCTACTATTCGCTATTTCAACATAACCACCGAAGATGTCGCTCGTCTGCGCAAGGCTTTAACTTTGTACCTACTATCCGCTATTTCAGCATAATGTTTGAAAGAAAACGCATGGAGGCCATTGTGTATACAAAACATATGTACTATCCTGCATAGCTGTTTCGATTTTACATCTAAGCTATACTGCATAATGCTTTCCTACAGAGACCCAAGGTATCTCGATATGTGTGGTCCCACTCAACCACACAGATCAAGTGTTTCCTGCATGTGTCTTAAACAAAGTCCTGAATATCCCCACCTAATTTCAGTGCAAAGAAACTATTCAAAACTATTTGATGCATGAACAATTAAAAAAAAAAATGATACTTATACCGTACGTACATGGCCTAATATCCCTAATGTACGCTTTATTTCCAGAGTATGTTCATAATCAGGGGTCTGAATTGTCCGGGGTCTTAGTTGGGCAGGGGTCTGAGCTGTCCGGGGCTCTGAGTTGGCGGGGGTCTGATTTATGTGGGTCTGAGTCGGTGGGGTCTGAGTTGGGGGGTCTGAGTTATAAAGGGGCCCGAATTGACCTGTAGCCTAACCCTCTTTTTCTTCTACAGCAGTATAATTCCCGTTCAAAGGGGGTCGCTGTAGCAAATCTAGCTATTCCATGTATTTCTGTTCATGACCAACCGCGCCTCCAGCTCCATACTACTGTCGTTCTCTGAAGGTGCGAATTTTGTTTCATAGCCCAAAATTACAACATTTCAGTGAAGCAGATATTTAAGTTCGCGAAACCTTATCTTGGCTACGGAGCGCTGGCATGCATACAAGCTGGCTACAGTTTCATTCAAGTTTATTGCAGCGTTTTACTCAAGATTTATATTTGGTTCTTACTATTGAAGACGCACGCCTAATCAAGAAGGAAGATAGGGAACGTACAGTAGCGGCCATAATGGTTCGAACACCTAACAATTTATCAAGAAATCATTAATATCTCCGAAAATTGGTAAAATACCTCTTCCAAATTCGGCACACATCAAGTAATTATCATACCTGCATTGTGTCGAAATGTCACTTGTAAAGGAGAAATGAAACCAAAAATACAAACGAACAAATAAATATTATGAAAAATTGGCGTGGACAAAAAGGATCGGACAAACCTTAAAACATTGAATTAAATGCATCAAACGAAGAATACACAACAAAATAAACATGGAAAATAGTTTTACAACATTAATACTTTGTGTGGTACCCTTTACTGTCAATAACGGCTTGGCATCTACTGCCACATAACTGTATCAAACGGCTGCATTCTGCAGGTATTATTTTTGCCCATTCTGCTTGTAAAGTGGTAGGTACACAAATCGTTAACATTCTTCGGATTGCTCTTCATTTTGCGTTCTCCCAATACTTTTCATACATTCTCAATGGGATTCATGTCCGGGCTTTGAGCTGGCCAGTCCATAACATCCACTCCTATTTCCTATAAAAAGGACTTTACAACTTACGCCGTGTGACAGGGGGCGTTATCCTGCATGAAGATGGGATTCTGGCTTGAAGAACTGTTAAGAACAGGTACGACATGCATCTGCAACAGTTCCTTATACACTTTTGCGTTTATCTTTCCCTGCAA
>LQNS02278078.1:11528549-11538687 GCA_001587735.2 Parhyale hawaiensis | reverse complement strand
GTTGAAGCTACGTATGCTGCTGCTAGTAGACTCGAAGAAACCACCACTCCAAAACGGGCTGCAGGACCTACAGTAGACCCTTTTAGCACCTCACCTGAAACTGACACAAACTATAACAAAACTGAAAATAGTACTAAACCTTCATCGCGTCGAGAATCCGGTGTTGCTTATAACGACGATGGATACGACGCAATGGATGTGGACTGCTCTGTTAAAAGAAAATGGCCGCCGACGCCCCAACTGATCCATCAAAGAAACAAGTTATTCCCCGAAACGAAAAAAAAACTTCCACCCTGATGAGCTCACCACCTAGACCGATCTCCGTTTTTGGAAGCACCTCTTCAGTCCAAACTGCCCGACACCATACTGACCATTTTTTCATGGGTGCGAGAAGGGGTAATCGAGGAGGCCAAGCCCCAAAATGTGTGAAATGAGCTTTACCTACCTACAATCATATAAAACCAAGTTCTCAGAACTCAAACTCATTCTCCAAATGAACAACCCGTATGCGTGTTTCTTCAAGAAGCACGCATCAGTAATAACATAGTATCACCACCTTCTGGATACTCTCTACACACCTCCCAACCGACCCGTAACGATGGTCGTGAGCTGGGGGGGGGTCAGTAGCTATACCTACCCGCTCTACCCATTGCGTAAAACCCATCCCTCTGCGCACTGCCTTATAGGCGTGTGCTGTTCAGGTTTTCGTTCAAAGACATGTAACGGTCTGTTCTATATGCTTGCCGTATATCTCGTTTGCTGCTGATAAACTATCAGAGTTTGCAGACCAGTTACTTCGCCCATTCCTTTTGATGGGATATTTTAATACTGAGAGCCCCGAATGGGGACCTGTAGACCAGTCAGACGATATAGGCCTAAAGGTAGTGGACTTCATTCTGCAAAATAATGTATCAAGCTTTACCAATGTAAATACATTAATACATTGTTTATATTCGTGGATGAAGGTTTTTGCATTCGGACTTATCCCTTTGACATTTACTGAAAGAGCAACAACTTAAGGTTTTACTGCGTCATGCAACAAGTTAAGGTTTTACTGCGTCATGGACAGCGTTCAGTTTCACATTTCAAACAATTGCATTTGACTGTGAAATCCTCTGGAATGGGATTGTTCCCAATCTGTCGTACTGACTGATCATCAACTTCATATCCATATTGACATTGATCAAGGTTCTCATTCTTTGTTTTTTGTGACCGTTTATTGGTCATTTGATAAGTGACATAGAATGCCCTGAGTAAATGCTGCTTTGTTGCAAAACTTGTTGATGGCAAGTCTTCGAAACATAGGCGCTTTGAATGATGATACAGAATACTACAGATGACATCTCAACTTGTCAGTTGTTGCGAAACTGCAATCTTGATTCACTACATTGACTAAGTACTCCTCTGTTATTATCAACTGCTGGTCGATATTGTTCATGAGTCCGAATTCCATTAGGTAGATATTTTTCTTGGTTGGCTTAAGAGCCATTAGCTTGGAGCCAAACTTGCTTGTAAGTGAATGGACTGCCGGTAGCACATTACAAAGGTGGTCCCCAATTGCCTAAGCGAGAATGTATCATGCAGGACCTTTGTAATGTGTTGTCAGCAGTCCATTCACTTACTGGATGTGATTTTACAAGCAAGTTGGCTCCAAGCTAATGTCTCTAAGCCAGTCCAGAAAAATATCTAATGGAATTTGGACTCATGAACAATCTCGACCATTATTACCAGAGGAATACATAGTCGACGTAGTGAAGAGAGACTCCAGTTTCGCAACAACTGACAAGTTGAGATGTCATCTGTACCATCATTCAAAGCGCAGTATTTCGAAAACTTGTCGCCTACAAGTTTTGCAACAAAGAAACATATACTCCGAGCATTCTATGTCACTCATCAATTGACTAATATACTAACACAAAAAACAAAGGATGAGAACCTTGATCCATATCAATATCGATATGAAGTTGGTGATGATCAGTTAGTACCACTGGCTGGAAACAATCCCATTCTAGAGGATTTCGCTGTAAAACGCAATTGTTTGAAGTGTGCAACTGAACGCTGTCCATGCAGCAGTAAAACCTTAACTTGTTGCTTTTTCTGTAAATGTCAAATTAATAAGTCCGAGTGCAAAAACCCTTATCCACAAATAGAAGCAATGTGCTTCTGCATTTACATTTGTAAAGCTGGACATATGGTGCCCACAATGGAAACGTCTGTTTTATGGATGTCTTGGCAGCAAATGTTACCCAAATTTAACTCTGTGATTCTCCATGTTTTTCGTTTAAAGACACTTTATATAAGCAATTAAATATAAACCTACATGCTAATTAATGGCCTCAACCGAAATTGATGAGCAGAACCAACATACTGCATTATACTGGTTTCAATAATTGGAAAACAACTGTTCGAAACGGCATAACTTACGAAACTATTGCATCTCGTATGTCATAAAATTAGATAATTATTGCACACGCACATTTTATTTTGATAATAACCTAATGTTATTTGTGATGAATATTAAGAAAGAAATTGTCATATGTACCTCATCCACTGTTTTCAGGAGATCGTCATATTTCTTATTCATTTAATTTTTTTACTCTCTGACATCCACGTATCAGTATATGCAACTAAGACTGTATTAAGCACATGTATTGTATAGAGGACACCAAGGCACGCATTTTGAGTGCTAAAACGTGTACCTGTATTAATGATTACGCAAAATATGAGCATTTTTATATTCCTTACCCCTGCATTTAGCGCCAAAAATTATAGTTACAAATAAGAATTTGCTCCCCATTTTCTCGCTAACGACCGGGTTTTACAAAGTCTATCCATTTCCTTAAAATATGGACATTCTTCTATCAGAAACAGTATAGTAACTTTGGACATCATATGCACACGGGAAGCGCTATCGTCGCTCACGACGGAGATGTGTGCGTGTTTGTGTACGCAGATCGTGTGCGCGTGTGCGGCGTTCAAGTTGGTGCACCGCGCTGCTCGCTGCATCGCTGATTAAGTTGGGTTAGGTTAGGTAACGTTAGGTAAAGTTAGAAAGGTTAGGTAAGGAGGCTAGGTTAGGGAAGAGTAGGTTAGCCTAGGTAGTGTTTATTTTAGTGGTGGCGCGCGCAGGAAAGCTTACGTGAACGCAAAATCGTCGTGAGAAACGATAGTGCACACGGGAACCCCCAGCCCATGCATCATAGTTATGAATTCGTCTGTTGTGCATTAGTTTTTACTGTATATTCACTACTTACATGAAAAATAATCAGTGATTACCATGGAGTTTCAGTGGGGCTGGCAATTGAATGTTAGGTGAATATCTTTAGGTTAGTTGAGTGTTGCGTTAGCCGAGATATATTAGGTTAGATGAAGAGTGTCAGGATCAAATTGAAACATCAGCTTAGAATAGGAGCGTTAGCTAGATTAGTTACATTAAGGTAGATGAGAATCATTCAGTTAGATGAGAAGCATTACATTATATGAGGAGCACTAGGTTAGAGAGAAGTGTACGGTTCAGAGAGGAGCATTAGATTAGTTGAGCAGCGTTAGATTCAATGAGAAGTGTTAGCTTTGATTACTTAGTAGCTGTAAGTTAGCAGTGGTAGCGCCATGAAATTTGTAGTGCGAGTTGGAATAAAATGTGACGAATCATCGTAATACGTACATTTATGGTGACATTATTCGGGAGCTAAGAGGGGCTTGGCTCGTTATGGGGGGGGGGAGCTCAAGCGCCTCCATCCACGCATTAGCTCTTTGATCCCATTTTCAGTCAGCCATTGTTGAGTTCTTTTGTGTGTCGCATGGAGCTCCTTCTTCTTCGTACAAAAACTTATTCATTTTGTTGTCCAGTGAATAGCTACATCGTAAGTAGTACTTTCTAAAGTACCGGTATATCAGAGCAAGAATTACTACCGTTGTATTGACACAATAACTCTCGTGGAAGATGAGCCTTCGTGCCACAAGACGAAAATGAGTAACAATAGCTGACTGAATATGGGATCAAAGATCTTCCTTCCGTATCAGAACCGCTCACCATTTACTGTAGCTATGAGCTCAAATGAAAAACGGTATAGCTTACGGTGTTCGATAGAGTTGTACGAAAACCTTGACAGAAACCATCTAAAGATATGTTTCGATTGTTGCGTTAAACGTACTCAGAATTTCCTCTAGAAACAATTACAAAGCAGATCAGATCAATCCCAAAACGGTTTTCTGTCTTAAAAAGTGCGACGGCAATGTTTATTAAGTACTAAAGTAAGTACTTGTTTGCTATCCATTTAAAATAATGAATGTTTGCAGGTTAAATGTGTCTTGATTTCTTGCGTGTCTTTATACCTAAATGTAACGACATACGGCTCGATAGTGTTTGTATGTATATTATTTTGCAATAGGTATATGTATGAGCCTTGTTGTTGCGTAAGAATTAGTCTGATAAATAAATTAGGCCTACCTACTTTGATCTACTTTTACGTTATTGATTTGAAATTGTTGAGTACGTGTACAATAACTAGCAATATTATCCACAGTTCGATAAATAATATAAATGTTGTCAATATTTATACACTGTGTGTAAAGTTAGCATAGATTTTTTCAAATATGTATGCTTACTAGGCTTACGGTTTGGGATTTATGCCCTAGAAATTTGAGCTTGCGGCCATTTTCAAAGATTTTGTGCTTTGCAAACTCAGCAAAAAAATTTCTCTTTTCGCTCTAAGTCAAATTATCGCGTGCCTATCTCTGCCCATTACCCACGGCCACTGTGGACGGTAGGGTCTCTATCTCTAGACAGGGTCTGGAAAAGAGACATGCAGCCCTGAGTTCTTTTTACTGTGTTTCATGCCATAACATTTTTAGCTCTGTGGCATACATGCTAGTCGTATATGTTCATACAGTTATAAGGAGGAAAGAGTATCCAAACATTATCTAGAAAGTAATTCTATTGACGAATCTGCGAAGAACTGACATCCTGATAGTTTTCCGTTATTTAATGCACTCTTGTTAGCTAGGTACTGATTGAGAGCCTTGCTTTCACTCGTTTGAAGAAGTGTAGTTGTGACAATACATACTTACATGTTTGTAAATGAGCACATCTGCACTCTTGCTACTCAGCTTTCGGTGTCAACTCTGACTGCTTGTAATTACAGTTTGTTGATTTATGCCTTCATTTTTTATTGCTGTCCCGTCAGAACCTTATCGTTTGTGCGTGCCGGCGCCTTCTCTGAGCAGTGGCATTGCTTGAGGGATGGTAGTATGCAGTTAAGAGTTGAATATCATTGAAAATCGAGATCGAGTGAAAGTTGGGTTAGCAAAAATTACTCAGCAAGTTGTCAGTCAGAGAATATTCGTAAATGTATGAGACAGGTTGCGAGGCAGAGTATATTCAAATTATTCATTCATACATGTATGAGACAGGTTTCGTTAAAACGCAGATGATTTTTTCCGTGGCAAGCTTAAGGGAACTCTTACCCAAAAATCTGTATCTTCTTTTGCTAGATAGATGTTTTAAGGATGGTTAATGATGTCCAGTTTGAAACCATAAAATCTGCGTAATTTTTTAAAATGAGTTTCGAGCCAGCTCGGCTCGTACCCATGCCTAGGTAAAAATTGCTAGTCGTACTTCTGCATGGCCTATACTTATAAGAGCGGATTGTGTGTGTATGCCAAACCCTGAGCTGTGTTATCTCTTCCTGCAGATGATCGGCGACACCACAGTTCAGGTAACAGCCTCTGATAGCTGAATCTGCTCGCCTCTACTTCTTCTTATGCTTCTTTGCTCTGCTCTCTGTTTTTATGCTTTTGCATCTATGCTTCTGCTTCATATCATATAGTGTAGCTGTTTTACTATCTCTTCTCTTGCTTGTCTTCTTTGCAATCAATGTTTTAAAGAGTGATCTTAAAGCAGGCCCAGTGGATTTGCTGACTGCTTTATCCGCATACACCGTGCCGTAAGCGCATTAGAAAAAAAAGTAACCTCATTAATTTGAAACCGAAACGAGTGGCTTAGTCCAAGAGCTATTCTATTTACTAATATTACAAAGGCCTTTACCAACCTCGGGTCTGAAAAGACTAGTGGAGAAGAATGAAGTCATCAAACCATCATTGGGAGGAGGGGTGCTCAGTATGAAGGCTAAGGGCTGACTCCCGGGCCTCCTATATTCCNAGCTATTCTATTTATTAATATTACAAAGGCCTTTACCAACCTCGGGTCTGAAAAGACTAGTGGAGAAGAATGAAGTCATCAAACCATCATTGGGAGGAGGGGTGCTCAGTATGAAGGCTAAGGGCCGACTCCCGGGCCTCCTATATTCCTGATCCCGAATCCTGCCGTGGGAGTCTGACCAACTCGTAACTCTAATTATCAGCTACGTTACTTTTTACTATGACAGACTACTCTCTACAAAAAGTACATTTAGTAAAGTTAAAGAAAAGTATTTTTAATGTCAGGCTAAAAAAGTATTTATTTTTGCTGTGGTTTCTCCATTATTGACGCAATTTAGGACCCAAAATTTTCATAGATACATAAAATACAGATATTATCGTTTAGAAAGACTGTTCACGCCAAAATCTCACAGTCAAATATAAACGCCAAGATTAAGCTAATGAAGGTATTTTTGAGGTTTGCAATGACGTGTTGCATTCTTCTACTTACTGCAACATATATACACTTTGATTAAATAAAAAAAGTATTTTTGGTAATTGTGTTGACATCTTGCATTTTTTTGTATCACTTGTGACTTGTCACTAAATATTTAAAATCTGATAAAATTAAAAAAAAACTCATTTCAACAGTGAGAGTGAGATACTTAATTGTGACTTTAGAGTCCGGCACTTGAATTGTGACTCAGACGTTTGCAGCCTCTCGGGTTACGACTTCAACTCCCCCAAATATCTCCCCGTCAGCAGGAGGCCAAAGGCCTCTCCGCACGACACGGCATGTCTGCGTTCGCTTCCAAACGAAGCGGAGCAGCACCCGACATGAGAGTGCGGGCGATTGAAAAACTTCAACTTTAATGTGCCCTGGTTTTGTTAGTAACGCCCCCTAGTTTTGTTCGTACAAGGTGACACGTCCCCTCGCAATCCGTCTATGCTGAGTTTGCTGACGAGCAGATCATGTCCTGCCTCTCTAGCAGCTGGAGAGCAGAAAAGAGAGTGAAATCTGACGTGTCCTGGGGCTTGCCCGCGGACACGCCCCGTCTTGTGGAGAGGCCATAAGCAGGACGCTGGAAGTTTAAGTTCGAGTAGGGTTCCCACAGCAGCAACGGACCTTGCGTTTTGCACAGTTGTGCTGAAGGTCCCTGGTACGAACGCCGAGCTCAGCGAGTGATTTCTGTCGCGCTCAGCGCTGTGTCAGTATATTTCTTGCTGTGCGTAGTTTAGTGGGGGGCCGGGTGTGGGTTAATTTCTATTTTCAGTTCAAATGATTGCAAAAGTATGGTTTTTGTTTCCAAATTGTTGGGAACTTTCCAACGAACAATTTTAGTTCGAGTGTCGAGCTGTCGAACTCAGAATGGGCGTTTGGTATGAGGCCACTCCCGCGCCCAAATCTTAGTGGGTAATATGAACCACAAAAGTTGCTATTGGCTATGAATGAATAAGGTAAATATATGCATGGCATATATGTGGACTCCAAATAGAGGGAACCAAAGAATATATGCAACAAAACATAAATTTTGACAAACCCCATCACCGACAACAGCAACGTTTACCCTTAAACTTGAATGATGATGTGCTGTCTGATCCTGTAAACGCGTGGAATAAAGCCATGGCTTTGCATTGCGTCACACCAAGGTTTGCGGTAATCATGTTCAAATCCAACATCGTTGTTGACTTCCCTGCTTTAAAAGCAATCCAAATATCTGCCGCAGAATTGACGGCCTTTATGTGATGGAAGTTGCTCAGCAGTATGACAACCACATCAGTGTCTCCAGTGTAGACCATTCCAAGTAATGACGTCTGAAGGGCATGGATGACATGGAACGGCATGGTCCTGACAGGAGGTGGCGGAGAATTATTTCAAACGCTGTGGAACAGATGATTGCTCGCAACCACTCGGAAATGATCCGTCGAAGTTAAACGGAGTACCATGGCCCAAAACAGCTTTACAAAGTATTGATGCTGCCATTAGTAATATGCGTGCTTCTTCGTCAGGTGTTTGGGTTGCATCTGAAATTATCTTTCTGGCTGTTTGTGAGCATACAAGGAAGCTCTGTTTCGTACACCCTTCTCATCTGTCAAATTTGGGAAATGCTCAAGAAATGTTTCATTAAGGCGTGTTATGTTTACAGCTTTATGGATGCCATGTTGTTGCAATCTCTCCACCATCATGTGTGTCAAATCTTGTAACGCAAAAAATCTTCGGCCTCCAGATACTCTTCCTGAATGAACTGAAGCAGCTCATTTTCAGTTGTGGCTTCAATATTTTCACTAATTGTGTCTTCTTTATTTCAAGAAGCATAGCGGCGATTAAATTGAGTGTAGCAGTTTCCGTGATACTTTGCCTCTATGGCGACTAGATCACCCTCTGATAGGAGAGCTACTATACGGTCCTCGCCACGAGCAACTGCTTTGTTGTTTATCTGGGATGTTAGTTCAATTTTCTGGAAGGAATGGTCTGCTGGACTTGTTTCTGCGCCACAAAAAAAAAAAAAGACACATGTTCCGATTTGCAGGCGTACTTGTCCGCTACCTCCCCCCCTTTCCTGACAGACTTACACCCCCCCCCATTACTTTTGCTGAAGCCCCATAATATCCACAGTTAGATATCAACATTCTAAATGCCATTACCCTCAACATAGAACTTCTGGCTCGAACGTTTTTGAAGTAATTTTAGATGATTTTGAGCACTAAAAAAACATCACCCCATCCCATATCCCCCAGGCCCTCTTCATATGAAGAAATCTCTGTAGTCCTTGACACTCGGGCCAAAAACTCTCTATACATCATTACCTTCAACTTAAAATCGAAAGTAAAACTGTTGCATCAATTTGAATTGACTGAGAGCATGGGCCCTCCACTAGTTGCCGTGGACGTACGTAACCTAGATTCGTTGAACATTCCGCTGTTGCGATATACTTCTTTGCGACCGGTTATCGATTGCAGCTGTACATACTCCTCTGGGCTAGTTGGCCTATATCTGCTTCACACACGGTGCGTGTGGGTTTCCCAGTGGATGGTGCAGTCAAAGTTGTTTTGACCTTTACCCGCCAAGTAGGCGCGCTTCTTGTGGCGCTTGACGGCCTTGATCAGCAGCCGTGTCTGCATACTGTTGCAGGATACTGAACCTATCCAGAAACGGAGAGGAAGAGGAGAGGTGGGCGCTGGTTGTCGCTTTAAAAGCCGTCAGTCTGTAGCGCCATAGCTCTCGGCAATCTGTGGTCCACTGAAGCCAGGCACTCTTTTAAGGCCAGATATCATATATTTTCTGCATGAGCAATGCGTGTGGATTTCCCAGGTGTGCTTACAATCAAGTAGACTTTACCTTTTGCTTTTACCTTTGATTCTTACTAGTGTTGGGACGGATGTCATTTTTTGGACATCCGCGGATGCGGATCTGTGAACGGATTTCACAGTTTGACATTCGCGGATGCGATTGCGGATGTTACCATCTCAATATATGCTTATGCAGATACGGATGTTCTCACCTGAACATCCGCAGATGTGAATGCGGATGTCATAAATGATTACAGGATTAATTCAGAGTTGGAATCAAAATAGATTACGTCTATTGCAAAATTGTACCGTTCAACGAGTATAAGTTTAGCCGCCCCGTCACACGCAGCCTCTCACAACGGCACACCATAGGCGCTATTAGCTCCTATGGTCGCCAGTTTAGCCTGCACTCTGCATTTAACGAAAAACTAAGATAGCGCCTTAAAAAGCCTATGATGTCAGGAAAATCCAAGATCTCTAATAAAATGTCGGTCTATTAATAACTTTGTCATACAGTTGCGAGCATTATTAAGGGACGAAAATAAAAAATTTCATATCTCAAAAACTGTAAAAAGTTCAAAGCTGAAATTTTAACACAAAAGAGGTATTGGGATGCCTAATAATATGCTAAGAATTTATTACGATCCGAAGGATAAGAAAAAGTTATGTATATTTAACTTATAATGATGAATTTAGTGTGAGCAGAATT
>LQNS02278078.1:11495513-11506334 GCA_001587735.2 Parhyale hawaiensis | reverse complement strand
AGATGTCTTTGAGTTGCAAGTTCTGTAACTGGTTTTGCGAACAGAAAGAGAGCAGTCGATGTCCATTTGCATTCATTCGGCCTACACTGTGTCTCCCGATTACGTCACGCCAGGCGCGGTAATCGGATCCAACTCGATCGTTAAAGTCACCCAAGACTAAGAGCTTATCCGCAGCTGGGACACGCTGCAACTCTCCATCCAGTTCCTCGTAGAAAGCGTTCTTGTCTTCGTTTGGGGTGTCACATGTCTGGGTAGCAGCTCACATTTCACCACAAAATTCTGTTTCCTGCCTCTGCTGTGAAATTTTTCCACCTAAAAGTGAATGGAAGTCAATGAGTTTTCATGCTAGACAAAAAAACCAAAGACAGTTTTGGAATCCTTGTAACATTTTAATTTTTTTTTTATCACAGCTCAAAACTGAAAGTTTCCTTTTTTATTTCAGTTAGTGATTGAAAATCACATATCAAAAGAAAGTGAAAAGAGAAATGGGGAAATGTGAAATCGCTGTTTTATTAGAAATGTTTCAAGGAATCTAAAGCTGTCTTAGTTTCTGTTCTAGCATATAAACGCACAGACTTCTATTCTTTTGAAATGTCCGAGAAAATAATAAAAAGACAATATTTCCCGTTTTCTCAAAACTAAGCCCTAAATCGCAAAAGTTACTTGAGCAAAATGTGTTTCTTTCTCAAAATTACATACATGGGGCAAATGTCAGAACAATCGGTCTTCAAATAAAGTTTGCTGAAATCTGGGCTGATTCCCTTAAGTCTACCTGTAAGTATGAATAATTAGCAAAGGATAATGCAATATCCTATCACAAGCCAGTCGTCAGATCGTAGCATATATTTCAAATTTTCAAATTGAAAAATGATCCGCAAACATGCACAGCTATATATTATTTGACCACGTATGGAAGGATGGGAACTATACAACAACAATAGAGAACAAATATCCGGATCCAAGAAACTTTACATCCGGGTCCTAAGCGGCGGCAACGAAGTACGTGAATTTGGTAGCTAGTAGCGACGAACCGAGGCCTAGAGGCGACCTATGCATACGATTGGAGTTCGTCTGAGCCACGAAAGTGTGCCATCCCCCTGAGACTAAGCTTCCAACCCAAAACGATGGATTTTCGAGATCTGTACCAAAAGAACAAATAGATACTCTAAACCTTGTAGAAAGTTGAGTCATCCTTCAAATTATGCATAGCCTCAAAGAAATGTTTTCTTTGCTTTAGTATTTAATTATAAGTTTATAAATATAATTTAGGAAAGTTTATAATCAATTTTTTTTTCAGTGTCAAAAAGAAAGAGCAGGCATCAAAAAGTAGCTTCAAAGAATTTATCGTTTATATCGCACTTTATTAATTGACTAAGATCAAGTTCTAGACAAGTCAATCCTAACTGAATACAATTGCAAAATACACCAGTGCTTAGCATGGTCGCCATTACGCCCGCACAATGCCCGGGCCACACTTTAATTCTTTACATTACTTTACATTATTATTGTATTGTATTGGTATTGTATTTTTGCTGGGAAATATGTAGCAGATCTGTTCTGTATAATTCGTTTATTACATTATAAATACTGTTGAGTAATCTAAAGAAGGGTCTAGGCCGGTAATTAACTAATACACAGCCCAACCAGTAATTTCCCAGTACTTTAATCCTTCGAACAATTGAACAAGAAAATGTTATAGGTGGTCTGGAAAGTAGCATTTGCCCTCCTTACTCGCCGAGGCTTCGTAAGACACATCTAGTACCCACGACTTACCGAGCTGCAATATGTAAGCGAGCTCCTCTCGACGTAGCACAGGCTTCTGCGGTCACCACCCCAGGAATCCGTTTTATCTCATGTTGAACTCCAAGCTCCCCCGGTGCATGTTTCAGCTACTAACTTTCGAAGTAGGGTTCCGATAGTTCTCCCCTTGCTGTATAAAGTAGGATAAAATCTTATGGGACTTTCCGACAAGTCTTTAAGACGATACACTGATGATCGTCTATAGAGCTGCACAATCCTCCCGCTCAGGAGTAATCTACCTACTGTCCGGATGAGACGGACGGGTCGCACGGGCACGTGGCAATTCGCAAGTGTCAGTGTTTCGGGCACACTTCAACATCACGGAAGAATCGTTGTTTGAGAGTCTGTAGAAACTTCCGTGAGCTCTTAAAATCAGTAGGTAAGCCCCTGGGAGTGGCGTAGTCGCACTCTGAGCTCATAATTGGGACTGCTTTAAGCTTCTGCGATGTCCATGATCTTGACTTGATGCAAAACTCAGAACAGCTTTAGTAATGACTGAGTACGAGACTAGTCTCGAAAGACCCTACGACAGAAAGGTCAAATCTGGTCGTCAGAAAACATTTTAGACAGTTGAAACAGCTTTACCTGCATATTGAATAATTTAGCCTCCGTTTCCACAACAACGATCTAACAGCGGGACAAAAAAAGAGGCACATATAGATGTCGATGGAAACGTGCAATCTATACGCGAAGGTGCTTCGACACAGGATCAACGCGCTTGGGAACTACACATCGGAAAAGAAGATGAAGAACAGAGGAAAATAAGATCAGCAGTTATATGAAATTGAAAGGAAGCAAAGTGGGCCCGAAAGACAGACGTCCCGAAGGCCTAGCTAGTGGCTAAGGTAACCTACTCTGACCCCTGGGGTTGCTGCTCCTCGAAACATAGGATGGGCGAGCCTAGCTAACCTGAGCATATGGCCTTTGGCCCATCTTATGCCCTCTGGAGGAAGCCCATGTCGCTACTTATCAAAATCAATGATTCTGACGTCGGAGAAGGAAACTTCGTTTAAAATCGCGGAACGAGTTGTGCACAAAATACATATATGTATAGAGATATTATACTGTATTAAATAAACCTTTTTAAGGATAAGAAAGTAAACGCAAAAGCACATAACGGGTTAAGCAAATCTACAGAGTGAATATAGTCAACTTGGCTGTCGACTTTGTAAACTAACGTGTTTGTATACAACATAGGGACCGCATTGGACCAGTAGCCCATGTCACTGTCCTTTACAGCGATAAGCTAATGTACTGGCCAACAAAGCGAAACGTAATTGAGTAGGGGGACCAGGATAACAACGACGAAAAGAAATTTTTCATGTGCGGTGAAGAAGCTCTCATGAGATTTTACGTCGGTGTATTTTTATTACCTCCGCCAAGGAGATTATGTTTTTCTCGAGTTTATCTGTTACTGACACTACACAAGAAAGTTGTGGACGGATCTTTGCTCAATTTATAGGGATTGTTAGGCAGGTTAGAATATGGAGGATGAAGGGAGGCTGCTGGTAGATGACCATCTCTGAGCGGGTGTTCTTCTGGGATTTTAAGAAATAAATCACTTGATGTTAGTTGGAACTTCCTTTAATGTTTGAGCCACTTCAAATATCTTAATACTTGACAGCGATGACCACGAGCCAAACCTGTAGATAAAATTCATTTCTTACTACTTATTAAATTAAATAGCTAGCTGACAGTGGTAAACATTTTCATGCAAAAAATGCCAGCATAAAAGTGCACTGTGCTAAGAGCAGCTTCGTTGTAGTGAAATAGGCACAGTCTCGGTTCCATAATACTGAAATCCTTCGATAAACATCCTAATATAATCAAATGTTTGGTGTATTTGTCTCGTGTCCGCTCTTAGGGGAATAGATAGGCGGAAAATAGGCAAGGTTGCAGATTTTGTAGATCGATGACCAGGTTGCAGAAGATTAGATTAGATAGGCGGCAGCAGACGAATCAAGAGGCCCATTCCCAAAGAGGCACCGGAATTTACGTCCCGGCCCTCTATGAGCTAATGCCATTATGCTAGTTGGATGTAGAGGACTGAAGAAACGAGAGGAGAAGAAATGGAAGACGGAAGAAAAAAAGAAAAAAGAAGGGGGAGAAGAATCTCATCCTAAGAGATGATCATGAATGCTCGCTAGCATGATCGATAGTCGCTGATATGTGGAGCTTAAAAATAAAGATGGAGCGGAACTGAGAAGTCGGCTTATGATGGCCTGGGAAGTTTTGGCCGTTAGCTAAGTGCTGGCGACTCGTGGAAGAGGAGTTCTTAACTGTGGAGGATGTCTCTCCCTATGTATGTCAAGACGATTTTTGAACTAGTTAATTGACTCCGCACCAACAACGCCCGAAGGGAGTCTATTCCAAATGCTGACTGTGAATTAGGGAAAGAACTATGGCGAACGCTGATCCTTATCCCTTTATCTGAAGATCCTTCTTGCTTGAAACACTTCTTGAAATCGGAACAATACATATGCAGCTTCTAAAGTCCGATTTTATAACTTTCTTCTCCCAGATCACGACGTAAAATTCGGCAGAGGATCAACGGCGCATTCACGAGATGATTCTTTACGGGTAGTAGGCAACTATTTCTGCTAGCTTACTGTCTTTCTCTTCTTCTGCAGCAATATTATTCCCTTTCAAAGGGGGTCGCTGAAGCAGATTTTGCTATTCCATTCATTTCTGTCCATTACCATGTGTTCCTCCAGCTCCATATCACGCATATCATCCCTGACACTGTCGTTGTCTGACTTTGCGAATTTTGCTGCATAGCCCAAAATTTCAGCACTTCAGTGAAGCAATTATTCAAGTTCGCAGGACGGTATTTTGGCTTCGGAGCCTTCACATGCATGCAAGCTGGCTGGAGTTACATTCAAGTTTATTGCAGTGTTTTACTCATGATTTATTTCTGCCTCTTACTGTTGAACACCCACGTCTTATTAAGAAGGAAGATAGGGAACGTATAAGAAGTACGAGCCTACTACAGTCTCAAGATCGAAGACGTGCTACGAATGAAGAGAGATGAATCATCTATGCGATGCAGTCAAGAAAGACTTGAAGTAGAAAGGTTACAGAAGTGAATGAGAGCTGCTGATGAGCGTAAGCGGGAAAATGTGGAAACAGCACGTCAGAAAAAACAAGACTTAGGTTGAAAGCACGACAAAGAATCAATTAAGGAAATTAAGCAAGTCAGAGAAGATTCCGCAAAGGCCTATATTAATTAAAAATCGATCATTGCGTGAATTTTTTCACTCAGGGGTCCATTAGTAAGAAAACAATGACTGAAATGGAGGTACAAGAATGATTATCTCAGTGCCCTAATCCACGGCGGAACAAGTTAGGCGCGGGTGATACTGCTCATAGAAAGAGCTATTCACTGTTTTACACTGCACTGAGCACAAGCTGCTACGTTGGCTACTGGAAACATTTTCTGATATGTATGATCATAAATATTGCCATGTCTAACGATATAAAAGGAAAAAATGGACAATAAATGCAGCTTACCCCGGTAACTTCTTGCTATCGGATGTTAGAAAGAAGCAGTGACAATAAATCGGGGCAAGCCCGGTATTGGCATTTATACATTTGAATAATGTGATAGTACTAGAGTGCCCTAGCTGTTAAATAAAATATGACGGCAACAATTTATGATAATCCACCTTCATTGATCATAATTTTCTTATTAATGCTAGAGCTGAGCAGCGCCAAGCCTTGCTTCCGTTATATGCTGAAAACTATATTTTTTCCCACAGTCGATATTGTCTCCTAATAAATAATGAGCTGTGTATCCTGGAAACTGACGCTGTCTTATAGCTCGGAAGTTTTCCTCAGATGAATTGTTTTGTTGAAAGAAGAACCCAAATTAGAGAAAAATATTTGGTGCCAAGAAATCCTCATGGTCTTTTCTCGCCTTCTGACAGCTGAAAAATATCTTGTCACTTGCTTCGAAGATCATGCAACCAATAAGAGCATCAGCGTAAATTCAAGGCAGCCGAAGTTTGGGTGAAGGAAACACCTGAAGGGAGTACGAAGCACGATGCAACAAGAGTACTTTAGAGTCTTAAGAGAAGCTGTATGTATTTGCATTGAGTGAACTTCAACGTTGCAAAAGAAAGAACTGCACTGTGATATACGCTTGCCATCTGCAACCCGGCCTATTTTCTACCTGTTTTCAGTGACGCGAACAAAAATATGCTTCGATCTATGGAAAAAAGTGATGAAAATAAAGGTCCATAATCGTGCTGAGAGGAGCTCAAAACAGCTTCATTTTTTCGGTGTCAAGAACTGTTTCAAGCAGGAAGTGCGTTCGGATAAATAAAGGAATAAGGATCCCACTTTCGCTGTCTTCAACCATCTGGTGATCGATCTCCATGAAAACTCAATCGGATTAAAACTGAAACGTGGCCTATTTTTCGCCTATTTCTTTCAGAGTCTGACCTGAAACATAGAAATATATAAACATAAAAATATATAAACAAGTAAACACATGACGGTGTTTATTAATTGTATTGATGACTACAGAATATATTGGAAATAGTTCTTATAAATCTTCTACTACAATATGAATAAGAAATGTCAACCGAAAAGTATTTAACTTGAATTAATAAGCCTGTATATAATAAAGCGCTTCCTGTATTTATTCATTTATTTCGTGTCCGCTCTTAAGGCAATAGATAGGCGAAAATTAGGCCAGGCTGCAGATTTTGTTTTTAAGTTTTCAAAGAGTGCAATCAAGGAGCTTAAGGCTGCCAGCACACAGAGGCGATGCGACGCGATTTGCTTCTCTCCGTACTTCTCCATTAATTCCTGAGGAAATCTGACCCCCCCGCACACAGAGGCGACGCGATGTCGCTCAACGCTGACCTACGTTGCGCAACACAGGCGATCCGTTTGTAGTTCTATTATTTCCTACCTGATAAAATAGTGGCCCCGCACACAGATGCAACATCAAGCGATTCGGGCCGTTGTGACTTGTGACAGCCTAACTTCCCAGTCTTCCCTATGGAGTATCGCCCGACCCACAGCACACAGAAGCGACGCTACAAGGAGCGATGCTGTTGTAGCATTGTCACAAAATCCAGGCAACACCAGGCGAAATATATACTGTATATACTAGTGGCCCATGCCGTCATTAACACTTCACTAAAACCCCCGCCGTCTTTTGGGCTTCCTCATTTTTCCCTTTCTAATACTGAAGAAAATTATTCCAAGGTATCCAATTGTTTTTTCGCCTTTTGAAATCTGAATTTTCTCCTATGTTATTAGTTCTATTTTTGCCCTATCTAATGCTGAAAAAAAAGATTCCAAGGTACCCCACTTTTTTTTTTACATCTTGAAATCTAAATTTTCTCCTATGTTATTCCCATAGAGCGTGACAGGAAAGATATAAATCTATTAATAAATAAATAAATAAATAAAAACACGACGTGAACTATTATATAGTAGATATTTGTATCAGTTCACTTTTTCTACCAAAATGTGATGTATATATACATATGTACTATGTAGCCTATGCATGCATGCATGCATACATATGAATCTTCATCTTTATATATTGGGATTTTTGATACCGCACATCAGTGGTTCCAAAACTTTTGATGCGCACGAGTCCGCGTTTTAGTGGATGATCAGGAGTACGTGGAATAGCATATAGCTATATGCTGTATATGAACTCGAACTTACGAACATATCTTCAAGAAAATTGCAAAAGCTGTTATCACTGTCAAAAGGCACAAATGATTAGATTTTGGTGCTGATAAAGAGGAAATCATAGTTTCAGAATTACAGTAGTTAGAAATTTTAGTAACGTTTCCTTGCTTGGCGGAGGTATGCGCTCTTAGAGTGCTCTAATTATTATTTACCTTACCAGACACACCTGCCAAATGCCTATAGGTCATTCGTACCGGCTAGTTTAAGCTTAGTAGTGCACCAGAAAAAGACGCTTCATTTTAATACATGCTTAAGCCATCCCTATGTCTTGACAAGTAGATGCCAACATCCGTGTCCTTACAGTATGCATAACGTCCAGTTTTATTCCTTCTAGTCGTAAACATAAGGTCCAATATTACTTTCAAGCAGTATTTGAGGCTGAACGTCCAACAAACGTTTGATCGGTGTGGTAGGTATACGTTGGTCCGAGGGCGTCTTTTGGACATCATTTGTGTGGTTTTAGGTGTATGCGCATGTTTTTTTCGCTCGTATATTTGACTGTATTTACGTCGACGCAGCCTTGTGCACAGGCGGTAAGTGAAAGTCGTGCCGTGAGAGATTGCATCCGGACACCATTTTTTTCCTCTTCTCATTTGCAGTCAATGAAGCCTCAAGCTCCTTTATTCTTATGGTTCATGCTTGCTACTTTCGCTTTTTGTAATTCAGCAAGTAGAGTCTCAATTTTTTTTTTTAATTAATACGAGGGTCGCTCCAACAGTAATAGCTACCTCTTATTTTTTTTTTTTCAACTCAAGTTGAAGAGCTTCGAAGACGGAAGTGGTCCCATTAAAACGAGCGGCCTTTGTGCTCAAGAATTTATTTTTCTACGTAGTCGCCGCCATTCTCAATGCACTTTTGCCAGCGATGAACGAAAGCCTTGATACCTCGGTCGTGTCGTAAAATCGTAAAAGTCAGCGTCTCCCGAGGCGGTCCATTTTTCCACGGTTGCCATTACGGCGTTGTTGTCAAGGGAACTCTACCCCTCTAGTGCGTCTGTCCAAGATCCAAACAAGGGGAAGCCTAACGGTGCCAGGTCGGGACTATACGGTGGATGAGACGGCACCGTCCAGCCGAACTTTGTCATACATTCTGTGGGCCTCAAACTTTCGTGTGGCCTGCCATTGTGATGCAAACAGAATGTTTCCCCTTTTTTCTGGTTTTACTCAGGAAATCAGGGTCTTCAGCTAGGTTAACGTTTCAACGTAGCGGTCCGATTTGGCAGTCTCGCTTGTTCCAAGAAATCCAGGAGCATGACGCCCTTCGTGTCCAAAGACGGTATACATCACTTTGCCAGCAGATGCCTCCGTCTTGAACTTCTTCATTACTCGGGAGTATGAGCGGTGCCATTCTATCGGCTGCCGTTAGACTCCGGCTCGTAGTGGTGAGACCACATGAATCCATCATTTTCGGCCTTGCACCAATCCAATAACTCCTGACAGATATCCCGTCGGTGGTTTTGCGTGAGCATAAGTAGAACCCACTTAGCACACACATTACTGTGTGTGAGGGATGCTGGATGACAAAATCGTTTCCAGTGTACCGACACCCACGTCCAACTCTACACGCATTTCATTCACCGTTATCCGCATTTTGTTTTCCGCGGTGGTGGCTGTGCATGAGGCATTCGAAGTGCACTTTGTCACCCATGTCTCTCTCGCCACTCTGAACTCGGCGCACCCATCTCCTAACTGTGCTGACATCAACTGCATCGGCTTCGTAAACGTTCACGGGGTGCCGGTGAATGTCGATTGGTTAATTTTTTTTCTGTCTGGAGCAATTCATTGACGTATCTCTGCTTCTGAGGCACGTGCATGACAGGGATTGCTGACTCAGAGTGTGACGATGTCAATGTCTGCAACAGAGATGAAATTTTCAGGTCATGACATGAGTGCTTCAGTTCAGTCAGTGCAGTTTGCAATCCCCTCGGGTCCTTTTAGGTGCAATAGAAAAAATAGGCATTACTTTTGGAACGACCCTCGTGTACTGTTCTTTTGGCTTATTTGCCCTTGTCTTTTCTGCTTCGCGCAAAAAGGGCTTCCATTGTTCATATGTCTTATTTTCTGCATTCACTATGACACCTATTGGAATATCTGTTTGATGTGAGACATACGGTTTTGAATTGTATTACTGCATTCAGCTGCTTTAGTCTGTTCTTGCTATGACTTTTCTATCATGTGTTTGCTTTCAATATCCGCAATATGCAGTATCAGTATGAACTTATTGAACATGCACCTACCTAGCACTTTATATGCCCGTTTTTAATCCAATTCTAATTTGTTACCCGCCCTATGTTCTCCTCAGAACAACAGCAGTGTCCACTTACGTATGCAACCAATATTGGATTAATTATCCTGACGGCGCCTTCATGATACTTTCAGTTCCAGGAACTATTTCTGGTTAACTGACCAGCTGAAGCTTGGCTATGCTTTTTTGCAGATTTTCTTCCTTTTGTTTGACTCGGTTTTTTACTTGTGTTTTTATTGAGTGATGTTTTTTATTGATAATTCAGGTGACTGCTGGGCCTGTGCGCTGTTTTGACCAAGTTTCATCTTCTTTCTCCTACATTGTTGGCCTGAAAACATTATCTTAGCAGTGAAAGAAGTTTACATTTGCCACGAAAGGAG
Organism: Parhyale hawaiensis; assembly: GCA_001587735.2. NCBI lineage: Eukaryota > Metazoa > Arthropoda > Malacostraca > Amphipoda > Hyalidae > Parhyale > Parhyale hawaiensis. The sequence goes on along the minus strand of LQNS02278078.1, from coordinate 11,496,195 downwards.
AAAAAGTTAACGGGATAGTTACGGTCAACATTCCCCATTTGCATTCCAGCCGTAAGAAAAGTCGGAGGAGCGTGATATGGCGTGGCGGCCTGCAGCCCACCTGCCACCATCGTTCACAGACACAGCAAGCCGAGGGCTTCCGCGGAGCTCGGTGTGAGAGTGTTGCCTCTTTGCTGGTCATCAGTGCCTTTTTTTTTTTTTGCTTTTCCACCGATTTTAACGCCCTACTTCATGGCTCCGGGGTCACTGCAAAGGGTCATATTATGCTTAAAATGGAAGAAAACCTGTACCCATCATCACCATACAGGAAGAGGAACTGTCACTGCTACGCGTACCGCGGAGCGGACTTGAACGTTACCAGTGTCGCTCAACAAACTCTAGAAAGCTCCATTGGCGCTCCCCGCTAGTGCGGTTCTTAAAGTAAACTGGGCTCTGAGGCAAAAAAAGACCTCTCATGATGTAGACTAGGATCTTAGAAGCAGCAGCCTTCACCTACCTTTTTGTTTTGTAGAGTGAAAACATGGGATTTTCTTCCAGTGTAAGCTTAATTTGACCCCTTGTAATTATCAGGAGCCTTGTAGTAAGGCTTCAAAGTCGGTGGAAAAGCGAAAAAGGATACCTGCGGACCAGCGCCACTCGTACACTGCGCTCCAAGACCCTCAGGCGTGCGGTGTTGGTGAAC
>LQNS02278078.1:11343888-11354793 GCA_001587735.2 Parhyale hawaiensis | reverse complement strand
TTAATCAGCGACAGTTAGAGTTCAAACAATGAAGATATCTCAAGCTTCTCTTAGCGCTGCCATGGAGTCTGATTTGTACTAGTTTTACATGGTAACTGTATAATTTAATACACTTCTTGCATTGCCGAAGCTGCAATGGAAGAACTGTAGATATCTGAAGCTTCCATTAGCACTCTCATGAATTTTCATTCATAATTTCTTTCAACAGAAAATTTCGTTGCATCAGTTACTTTTTCAACTTTTATCAATCGTCGACGAAACAGCTTACGCTCAAGCAAAAATCATTCGGCGTATATTATATCCTGATGTTTCCTTGATACTAAACCGAAACTATTAACTAACTTTTTTTAATGTTGCCGAACGGCCTGCAAAGAGCAATGAATTTATCTTCATATCAGAGAAAAAGAGTTTCTATGCTCAGCAGCTGTGAAACCGTGAACGCTCATCTCTGTGTGCTTTAAATTATCAATTGTATTAACGAAAGCATGATCAACGAAGATGGGTCACCACAGATTCTTCGTTGTCATCTTTTACAGCGCGGGTTATCTATACTTAAATAACCATCTCGGTAGAGAAGAACAGCAGCTAAGTTTTTACTTTTTGAAGCTGGGGCTGCTCTCAGGTCATAGGAAGACTTGCTATCTGACGCTGAACTCGTTTTGCATTTATCAGAGTGTTTCATATGCAAGATACGGGTCTGAGATGCTGAAGATCAATATTTTTGTTCTGGTGAACTTCTGCAGGTTCCAGGTACTAGTAGCTATCTTCCAAGTTTCCAGATTTCATTGTACAGAATTATCGATGTTTCGCAAAGCGTGAGCTATAGATCTTTATTGAACTCTGTATCCGATCTACGAACGTATAATTAGACAAAACCGTGCCAACGAAGTCGCAAATTCTTCTACACAAAATCCTAAGGGAAAGCTTGGCTATGTTTTATTGTTTGTTATCAGTTGCTTACTTACAAAATCATAGGGAAATGAGACAGCTATATTGAAGAAAAGTAGCAGAAAAATAGTAAGTAAAAGAAAACCGCTATGTTAGAGAAAAATAGCAACAAAACGGCAAGTAAGACAAAACAAGCAACGCTTAAAAACAAAAGCCATTTACTGATAAAATGGCCATGCGATTGTATCNTAGCAGAAAAATAGTAAGTAAAAGAAAACCGCTATGTTAGAGAAAAATAGCAACAAAACGGCAAGTAAGACAAAACAAGCAACGCTTAAAAACAAAAGCCATTTACTGATAAAATGGCCATGCGATTGTATCTATTGCCAAATTAACGATTACACAAAAAATAAATACCTAAAACACTCAGAGAGCAAATACCTCCGCCAAGCAACACAATGTTAATGAAACCTTCAATTAAGCCTTGAAAACAAAATCTGTTTTTCATCGCCATTTGGCAACATGAAATTCCTACGAACAAAATTGGTCGAATGCGCTTTAGTTTAAGCTATACATTTAATGAATTGCTACAGGGTGTCCCCGAATTTTCTGAACAAATTTTAACCTGCGGTTCCTTACATTGAAATAAGCATATATCAGTCTATATAGGCAAGCCCAAAAAAGTTTCGTTTACATGTTACGATGAATTAAAGTTTAAGAAGTAAGATATACTGTACTGGCGTGTAAATAAAAATTTATAATCAAAATAGTTTTGTGTTCATAAACACAGGATTGGAATTAGGTTAGACAGTAAAAGCAGATGTTCAAAATAACGTCCATCGGCTTCGATGCAAGCGTGGAGACGATGGCGGAGTAACTGCCGAACAAGTGAGAAGATACCAGGAGATTCACTTATCCTCGCACACCCTTCAAAAATCCTACAGATAAGTTCTTCTAGTAGTTAAGCAGGGGGAGGCTCCCTAGGTGATTGAACATGAGGCGTAAGGTATGAAAATGAAGGAAGAACACAAGAAGTGAAACACAGATAAAGAGTTGTTCCATAGGGAGGTAGGAAGGACTGTGGTGGAATGGGCGGGACATTCGAACAAGTGGTGCACAGCGTGAGGACCACAGTGGCATTCGGGGCAGGAGTGTGAGTCTGCCAGCCCGACGCTGTGACGGTAAGACATCAGGGAAGACGGTAAGACATCGTGAGGGAACAGTCTCTTCCGGCGAGCGGTCTAGTCTAGGCAGTCTAATGAAGCTTGCACGGCAGACCGATGGGGGATGAGATGGCTGCACGGTACTCTTCAGATGGCATGATATTGTCTGTTGTACGTGACTGACGTCAGAGTGGAATTTGGTTGCTTGGTTTTGGCGGATGTGTCGGGTCTCGGACTGCGGGGTGAGGTGAGTGGGCTGGGTTCTCGAGACGAAAGGCGGAGATGAGGTATTGGCAGCACTGTATATCGAAAGATAGGTCGACCCTCAGGAATTTGGACTCGGAGTGGAAATGATCGATGGATGCCATGCGCAGGCAGCCGGTCACTGAGCGGAAAGCGGCGTTTTGAACTGTCTGCAGCTTGCGAACCGCGGAATGGTGAGCTCCAGGATACCAGACTGAAGCTGCGTAGGTGAAGAGGGATCGAACAAAAGCCCATAGTGTTTAATTGAATTTGGAGGTTGAGATGGTAAAGCCCTTAGCAGCTGCCCAGTTACTGATTAAGTCAGAGTGACCTGATAGAGCGGCGGCAGCGGTGAGAGGGTAGCGATGGAATGCCACAACAGAGAAGGCATCGGCATCTGTCACAGAAGGGCGACAGAGCAGGTCTCCGAGATATTGGGAAGTCAGAGACGTATAGGTTGACACGAATGAGCCCTGAGGAACTCTCGCCTTGACCGCTCAGAATTGAAAACGAAAGCCGTCGCAGAGGCAGTAGGCGGCCTTGAGGTAAGCCACTGGCCTTCTGATAATATTGTGATGGAGCGTAGTGTTACAGACTAAGGAGAACAGGCTCTCAGTAGGAACGGCGGCAAAAGCTTTGCTGAAATCAACCAGCAAAGCCACCGTGCAGTCAGGGGGTTTACTTGTTCATGCCATGAGATGCTTGGAAGGGGTAGCAGAGTAGATATGGTGGAGTGCATGGGTCGGAAGCCATGTTGGTGAGGAGCGGGTTGCAATGCTTCATTGATAGAAGGCAGCAGAAGGCGCTTCAAGACATTGGTTGGCAGTAGGACATAGGAATGAAATTGGGCGGTAGGAGGTTCCTTAGTCCGCAGTTTTGGATGGTTTCAGGATGGCGATTATGATTGCTAATTTCCATAAATTGGGGATGTCGGCGTGAGCTAAGATTGTATAATCTAGTCAGACAGAGGAGACCTCGAGGGCCAAGGTGCAAAATAGACAATAGGTTAGTAGAGGTCCCTGAGGCGTCAATGGCCTTCCGAATTTGAGAGTAATTGAAAGGGGTGAATCTATGGTCAACGAGATGACGCTTTCGAAGGAGGCGTCTGCCCCATCTAGATAGAGTGGCTAGGGCAGGAGGAGAGGCAGCAGTAAACTGCTTGCAAAAGCCTTCGGCTATGTCGCTGTGGCGGGTAAATGTGCGATTTCCAAAGGATATAAGCCAGGGTACCCAGCATTTGGAGAAAAAGATGTGCGAAATTCAAGGATGAAAACTGATTACACTTTTCCAACTCAGACAAGAGGTCAGATTTGAACACGCCCAAGAGCCTCGCATCCGTGCTGCCGGTCTGTCTCACTGCTGGGCGTCGTCTTCTCATCTCAGCGACGCCTACGGCGTGCCAAACAGGGCTCAATTACGTAACCCTGCGGCCTCCCCATCCTTGCTCGTCCTTCCCGTCTTTCCTATCCTTCTCCTCTTCACCTTTTTTCTTCATTGGAGAGCTGGACGGGCTCACCAGGTCCACCTTTGTGAGCGGACCTCTTCTTACTATCTACTTCAGAGCGCTCAGGGGCCGCCTTCTGGCGTTGCTTTTGCTTAGAGCTGGAATTCATCTTAACCCTGGCCCCATATGCTTCCCATACTGCTCCATCTTCCTTTACGCTGGTAACGCCTCCAGCCTCAATGGGGATGGTTCAGCAGCAAAACAGAAACGGCATTCAACACGACACGCAGAGCTGGAGACTTTCCTCACACGAGAGCGGTCCGCCGGATTTCCGTTGCTTGTTTGCAAGAGACGAAGCTATCCGCTCGCTCTAACTTCCATAATTTCGCTCACTCCCGGACGACGCTGTACGGGAGATTCAGGGAATGTAGGTTGCCTTCACCGACAGTTTCCTATACATCTACAACCTTTGCTTCCCTCCATCTTCCTCCTGTTGAGACAGACTTTCCCTTCTTTTAAACTACTCCCTCCAGGCCTCTGCTATGCTCGTTTGTGGGGATTTTAACGCACACCATCCCTCTTGGTCCCCGCCTGACAATCAGCGCTCCACCAGTAGAGGCGAGGCGCGCTTCATGAGGTAATTTGCTCTAGTGAGCTTGTCCTCAACAGCGAATCCCTCACTCGCCTCCATATCCACGCCGTGGATTTTTACGATGCCGCTGACAAAGTCAGTCACAATAAACTTCTCAAGTTAATAAAAACTTCTGCGCTACATCAAAACATAGTACATTGATTGGCCTGCTAAACCTTCGGGTCAGCCACTTCACACTTCCACCGCATACATTGTGGCGTTGCCTGAGGCTCCGTGACCTCTCCCTCCCCTGCTGTTCAACCACTTCGTGTCCTTCTCCGTGTGTGATCCCCTTACTACTACCTATGCCGATGACTTTTTGCCGCGGAGCAGGATAGAAAGGTGACTCGTCCGGCGGAGAGAATCTCGTCGCGTGCGGCTAAGATTGCCGATTGGGCCACCGAGAACGAACTATCCCTCTGGTCCCTAAAACCAAACCGACGTTGTTTATCTCGAATATTCATGAGGTAAACTCGAACCCGGGGATCGCCTTGGTTGCTTCGCATATCTCCATTGACAAAAACTCCAAAATCTTGGGTGTCTATAGAGATCCCAACTTAATTTCTCTTAGCACGGCACGGAAAGACTTTATTATACGTCCGCTAGACTCCGCACCGTCAAAGCACTAGTTGGAGCCAACAAAAGGAACGCTGATTTTCACTTACAAGGCCCTCATTCGGTTCGGCATCACTTATGCGGCACCAGTGTGGTTCCCAAAAGTCTCAGACTACATATTACATAAATAAAATAAACTGCAAGCTGTCAAAATGCGGCTCTGCGAGTAGCAACGGGCTCACATTGTACGGCATCGCGCAGACAACTCTACCAAATGTCACAGATGCTCCTAGAGCCCTAGGGGGGGGGGAGAGTCCCTTTCGCATGGCGCTGTTGCAGTTGAAGTCGGGCTACTGCGTAGCCCTGACCTACAAGCACAGGATCCGGGTTGTAGCCTCTTCGCAGAGCCAGCTCCGTCTCGCTGGAGAGCAAACTGCCTGGCATCTATTGGTGTGCAGCACATTTCCTTCGTCGGCCCTCTCCCCTCTCCCCGTTTGGGAGGACCCCCGTGCCGTTTCTGTCTTTCTTCTCAAACTTTCTTGGCCTTATCTCCCTCCACTTCCCTCCAAAGCCTCCTCCGGGCGGTGCTGGCAATTAGGCACAACTACCACCACCAACCAGAGTTAATTTAACTAATGAGCTCAATCTCATCAAAGGAGCACAGATAACACTCATGTTTAAAATGAATATAAACAAGTATAACAAAGGAATAAAATAGTCTGGAACAATGATTGTTCTTTCACAATACTAATCCCATCGCAATCTACAATTTTCTCCGTTATAATTGATTAAAGTAGGGCAAACATACAGTAAGACAGCCATATCCCACTACAAAATACACACTCAGAAGGCAAGCTCTGCATTAATACGTCAGCTGTTACACAATACTGTTAACTCAGGCCATATTACGGTGTAAAGGAGAAAAAGCTCTGGAGGCAAAGTGGTTCCTTTCTTTTAGCTTCACAGTATACTACAATCACGTCAATACAGTACACAAAACAGACATAGACTAATAGTCAAAGATCTTTTCTGTATCAAAACATGAAATAAAGTTTGCATCTTTGGCTAATCAAATTCCATGATTTGACAAGTTTTGTCTCAAATTCCATTACTTTTTAAAGATTTAAAGCACACTTTTCCTTTTCCCAGGTTTTCCAAAATTTCCAGGTATGACTGGGAACCCTGCAAACAGACACACATACAGCCAGCACCGGCTCACTGCCATACTCACATATCGGAGGGACTGGGCCCGGAAGATAGAGCGACAGCACATTACGAGCGAGACACCACACATAAGCATAGTGATGATGTTGATGGTAGTGGCAGCCGGACGGGTGGAGCGAGGCTCCGAGGGATGACAAGACAGCACAGTCGCCTGGATGTTCATGCCAACAATCATCTGGCCATCACGGTCGTCGTTGTCAAAAATCAACTGCAAAATAAAATTACTTCAATTATTAATAATATTAAAATCTATTAGGCCTCTCTGGATACTACTAACGCACTGGAAGCGAGGAAAGGGAAGATGCAAGTAGTATGTTGATAGATATGTGGAACCCATAACTCCACATTAGAGTACACCGCACATGCACTTAAATTTGCGTAAAATAGAGAAAGGAAGAGACTACAGCAAAATCAGTAAGGGAAAGATAACGAATTTAAAGGTTAGAAGACATAAGGCCCTGAGGCTTTACTGAGGTTAAAGTAACCTAAGGGGTCTCCCCAGAACAGTACTTCCAATAGTATAGCATGAGCGATTCAACCTGTGGACGACATAAATGGTATTTCTTTTTAATTTTAACCTTTTCATTACTTAGCAGATCGGCTGTATCATGGCAGCCTATTCTTATGTCAATGCACAGAACCCAACAAGTCGTATGTAACTTCATTCCTGATAATTTATAGCGGCTCGGTGAAGCTGGTTCAAGTTTAAAGCCCTATTTCACGAGCAATCTCTTCCCGTTGACTCACAAGTCTTGTCCGCCAAGAAACGAGAAAAGCTTGCTTCTTGGCGGTCAGATTCTTGCTCGCCTGAGCCAGTGTGGAGCGACACGCCGCGGTTATTGCCTCCGCATATGAGGTTTTTTTGTCAGAGTAGCTTGTCTGCTTGTCTGTCACCAAGCTAACTCGAAAAGATATGGATGGATGTTCATGAACTTTTCAGTAACTGCTCCTTACCTATATTAGGAGGAAAAGACGATTAACTTATGGTAAAGTACTGTTCTTCTGTTTGTCTTCCTTTCCTATTATTTTTTTTTTTTTGGCAATAGAACTCCAAAATATGCTGATGGACAAGCCAATGGCGAAGGAACACGCCCTTTTTCTCAACGTAAGCAGACTTGACCTCGTGTAGGACTTAGTCCAGGGGATCGTACTGCCTTTACGTCTTGATACCTGCTTCACAAGTGTAATTCGTTACAATTTTCGTAGCTATGTTTTATTACTTCTGTAAAGCGTTTCAATAGACTGTAATGTGCTTAATCTTTGTCTCTCTTTTTGAAGTTTTTCAGGTCGCTGTCGGGGCGTCCGGTGGAGGCTTCAGCCAGTCCGATTCCGTCAGCCGAGTGGCTACGTCATCCACCATATGGCGTCCGGGACAGCCAGCCGACGATCACCTCGAGGCGTGTGCTGGCTCCGCTCCTTATGCCCACGTACGAATTGGTGGCGACGGGGATGAGGGAGGCGTCCACGGTGTCAAGTTCGCTTACAGTGAAAAAGGGCGTGTTCCTTCGCTCTTGGCTTGTTACAACAAGCATATTTTCTTACCTCTCGCTCACATTACACCGTGTAGGACCAATTATCCACGGCCTGGACTGGTATAGTATAGTAGAGGGAACATCCAAGGATCAAGGTGTAAAGGCTTGAGGTGGTCGAGGAGAATGCTGCCTCCTAGGTGCATTTTGTATCCATATGATTCTGAGTCAGGCTTCTGAGGATAATTTCTGATGTCTGATTCCTGGAGAAGTATATCACTAGGCTTGTACAAGTTCACCTTTTGCACCCTTTTCCCTCTCCTACTCTCCTCTCCCACTATTCTTTCTCGCTATTTCGTGTTTTCCTTCTCAGGCAGGTCCTATCTGCCGACGACCTGCCCGCTCCTGTCTTGGCAGCCTCTTCTTTTCCTGTTTCCCCCTCCCGCTGTCCCTTTTCTCCCCCTATCCTTTCTGCTCCGCGGTGACATCCACCCCAACCCCGGCCCCGCCTGTCCCTGCTCAGTCTGCTCGCGGAACGTCACCGGCGGGTGGTCTTTTCTGTGTTCAGCCTGCGCGCGCTGGGTCCACATGCGCTGCTCTGGCCTTTTCAGTCCCGCCAGCTACCACCCAGATTGGAGGTGCCCCATTTGTGCACGCCAGCCCCCCTCACCCCCTCCCGCCTCTCCCTTACTCCCCATCCCACTAACGCCCTTCCGCTCACCGTTATGCAGTTCAACTGCAATGGACTCCAACATTGCAGATCCGAACTGTCCGCCTTCCTCCATAGCAGCAACATAGCCATCGCCGCTCTCCACGAGACCAAACTCACTCCCAGCTCTTCCCTTCCCGTTTTCCCCGGCTACACCCCAGTCAGGAAAGATCGTCCTGCAGCCAACGGCAGTGGCGGTCTTCTGTTCCTAATTAGACAGGATATCCCCTACCTGCAGGCTACCACTAACCACCTATTCCCCAACGACCACTCAGTAGAACACCCAGGTGTCACCGTCACCCTATGCTCTCTTCCCTCACTCTAATCAACATATACGTTCTTCCTGCCACATCCTGCCCCCCGGGATACAGGCTCGACTCCTCCGCCCTATTCTCTGACCCCTCGGCGGATACCCTCATTATGGGTGACTTTAACGCCCACCACATCGACTGGTATTCTGTTACCCAGGATGCGCGGGCCGCCGGGCGGGGTGAGGAGATTAGTGCCTCCATCAACAGTGGACCCTACTGTCTCCTCAATGGCGACTCGCCCACCAGGGTCCCTTGGGACGGTCCGGGCTTCTCTCCGGACCTGACAGTCATCTCAGCTCATCTCGCACTTGATTACTCCTGGTCCACCACTACCACCCTCTCATCTGATCATCTACCCATCTTGATCAGAGCCCGGTCCACTCTATCACAGTTGCGCTCAGGTTTCTGCTCAGCTCTAATGTCATACCGCCATAGGATCGGACTGGCGGATTCCGACTCTTGTCCCACGTGTCACCGCGCCCCCATACCATCAACCACCTGTTCGAGTGTCCCGCCCACCCTACCGCCCTCCTTCCTACCTCTCTGTGGGACAGCCCTTTATCTGTGACTGACTTCTTGTGTTCCCTACCTTCCTTCTCATACCTTCCGCCACGCGCCCGACCCCCTCCGGAGCCGCCCCCTATGTAACAACAACAACAACAACAACATGAAACACCACATTTCACGGGCTCTGCCCAACCTTTAACACTATGACTGCGACTGCCAAAATCGGCCATATTCATGTCTGGCGACATGTTGTAATCTGCATATCTCCAGTTACCAGGATGACAGCGTGCTGGGAAGTTGTGTGCCGCTCCACAGGGGTAAGCTCTGCAGTATTCCGTCAAAAAACTCGCGAGCTTCATTTGGTACACGTTGCCTCATGTGATTATTGTTATTGCTCCGAGCGACGTGCGCCACAATTGGCGCACGCAACTGTGTCCCAATAGGGGCTCATACCAATAGAGGTACACAATTGCTATTACTTTATTGCAGAGATAAATGTATGTTTCGAATAATCATTCAAAACAATATTATTTTGCGTGTAATGGCAATCAGGGTGTAATTTTTTGCATTTATGTCTACACATTCAGTTCTGCTGTTGTTAGAAGTACTATTATAAATAGAGCATCGTGTGGCATAGGTACTGACCCTGAGGAGAGTGAAAATGCATCAAAAACGTTTTTTAACATTGAAATTATACAAGTATTATTTGTACATAGTTGAATGTCTGTACGCCTATCTTTTAAAGGCACTGAACTTGTACTTTATCCTCACAACTTTAATTTGTACCAGGAGCTAAATGTTGTAACATAATTTTATGTTTCTTCAGCATATTTTTCCAAAGGTTGAATACGTATGGATACAGAAATATGCCTAATTTACATTATAAACAATATTGAAACAAAATTGTATTTTTTGGTGTGTGTACCATATACGGCGCATGTTGCAGTCAAAGTGTTAATGTTTATAGGTATATGTGTTGAGAGCAATGCGGCAGAATTGGAACATTTTGTTAATGGAGCAGCTTTGTTCTTTGTGCAATTGACACCATATAGCTATGTATGGAGCACATTCAAGCCCATGACAATGCTAAGCAGAGATAGGTATATATTTATTCATCTAAGACCATTTTATCCAGTCTGGCATGTAGATATGTGCAGCACATTCTCTAGCTGAAAAGTTCACCCTTCCTCTGTGCTAACTTCTGCAAACATTAGAGCCCCTGACATGGTCAAACATCTGGCTGGCTTCTGTCCAGCAGTGTACCACCAGAAACAGGGTCTCATTCACACTCAATCTCTGGTGAGCTTCGTTAGGGCTGTCAGAGTGCTAGACTCCTAACAATGTCCTCTCCTGTATGAAACTAGGGCTATAGCTGTGCATCTAATCACTGACTGAGTTTGGTGCACACTATGACTAGAAAGCGATAGCTTAGATAAATTATGGCTAGAAGCAATAATTTGGCTCTGCAAAAACTTACTCACGACTTAGTTGAGTGAAAACTGGCTCAGCAACTGCTTGGATTAAAGCTAACGATCCTACAGATTTGTATGTTATTCTGTAGGTAGTGACCAGAAAGCAATTCATTAACTATGATATGTCTATTAGCTACTTTAAGTATAGCGTCGACCGGGGTGATTCAACGCACTTCGTATGCCGGGGTAAATAATCGCAGTGGACTTTTCACCTCAAAAATGAAAAAAAAGAGGAAAACTGAATGCACCATCGGAAAGCCCATATTTCTCTATGAAATGATGTATTTAT
>LQNS02278078.1:11044143-11059286 GCA_001587735.2 Parhyale hawaiensis | reverse complement strand
AAAAGGGATTAAAAAACTATACTTAAGGCTATAGTCCCCCTGCTAGGCGGCGGAACCCCGAAAAGGGGACTAAACGGTCGTCGTTTAGTCCTGAAGTTAGAGTTCCTCCTAGCAGGGAAAGAGGAAGAACAACTGACAATGGGGGCACATTATATGAAGGGGGCTGTCCTAGAAGGACAGGGCCAGAACACTGAGTAGCTAACACCTTTAACTCTTCAAGGATCACTACCTAAAAAAGGATTAATTTGATGAATTCTTTATTATAAAACACTTCTTTGGAGTAATACAAGACATATTTATAGATGAACATTTTTCATGAAACTCATTAGTATTGTTGATATATATAAAAATTGAAGCATCCCGAACAGGATACTTGTATCAATTCAATAGTACTAGAAGCATCCCATAGGGGATACTTGTGCGTTGTATAACTTGGATGTCACAATGAGCAACAATTAAACTGAATTACCTCAATTGCTCGATGCCGAGTAGCACCAAAACCACTGACAAATGCTCAATGACTATCTCACCTTAGCCAGTTTTGTGAGGTACTGAGGAGAAACGCACTCGTATGGCTTACAGGGGCAAGTGACGAGCTTGGGACGAGAGTATAACTACCGCCAAGAGTTTTTCTACAGCTTGATCACTAACTTTTTGTGCAAAAGCCTGCCTGCTGTCTTGTGGCACAATCTGAATAGGACATCATTGAGTAGCCCGAACGGGATGCTTGTGTGCTAAAGGGCTAAGTAGTGGCTGTGCAGATGGTAGCTACTCCTAGATTTCTGAAATTCCCCAAATAACACTCAAGAGCTTATTTATATTAAAATGAAAGGCTCACTTAGGAGTGTTTGAAAAAAAGGGGGGCGACTGGACAATGTCTTGAATAGGATTATGTAACCTATCTAGGAGTAATGGATGCCCCTGGGAATCCAGACTGAGTTATGGAAACGCAAAACCTAAGGGTAGGAGTGACCAACAACTTGAGGTTATGACGGTAAACCTGCCCTACAGAGAGACATCTCTAAGTTTGAGCTGGTATATTAAAAGCTAACAAACGCTAGGACAACCTCGATATACGAAAGTAGGAGGTTGACCCAGGTGCCAGTAGCACAGACAGTTGTCTAGCCCCTGTTTGGCCTTGGACATTATTTTAATCTATAGACCAAGGTACAGATTGTGTTCTGAGCTAGTGCCTACACACGGAGTTTTAGCGTACCCAAGGAGTTGTTTGCGAGAGAGAAAGATCTGATGGGGCTTTCAACCATTTAAAGGGCTCGTTATACTCGGTTAACAACTTGCTAAAGTAACAAGGGACAGAATAGCTTTTGCTAGCTAAAAGTTTCAAGAAAGCCTCGCAGAGTCTGGCTTACCCTTTTTTGGTCAAAGGATCGTAATCACGAATTTCTCTTCTGAGAAGATCCTGGAACAACTCTATGAGGTAATGTCACTGTACGCTAGGAAAGTCTCCCTGATCCCCTGGGGAGACCTAGAAGAAATCCAGGTAATACTCAATCGAATCTTAACCTGGCAAGAACAGCTCTCTGTAATCAGAGAATGGTAATGTATCGAATTCTCTCGAATTAAATTCTTCTGAAAGGTATCGGGTATGAAACAAGTACCAACAGATACTAAGCAGACTTACGATAGGAAAGGGATCCTGTCTCACAATCTTGTGCTAGTAGTAACCCATATAGAAGACGGCTACTGCCACCAAGGTAGCAACATGCTTCCTTTTTCAGTTCAAACACCTTGTAGCACTCAAGGTTTTGGGCCCAACCAGACTCTTAGACTAATTACAGATCGGGGGTTACTAAGTTGACATTCGTGTACGCATGTACGGCTCTGAGGCTGAACTCCCTGCCTCAGAGATGAGAGGGTAGACAATTCTCTGGTCTAGGGTCCTTCCATTATTTTGGCACCATAGTGCTTGATGAACTGAAGTCAACTTCAACGACTATTGATCGTCTAAGACCAAAGGACTATAACTGAAGCGCATACCAGTCATGGGGTTTTTCCCCAATTGAGAGTGTGGTCTAAGCGTAGGTACCTTCCCTTTACAGTTACTCCAGGCTCAGACAGAAGCAGGGCTTAAAGGGTTCGACAGATAGTTTTCGTTTCTATAAAACTAAGGAATTTCAGAGGTCGACTAAGGCCTGCGCCCTTCAGTTGGACGAAGCAGATTCCATAAAGATTTTAAGTCAGGCACAGGGACAATACAAAGACCCTCATAGGGGGGTTAGCCAGACTAACACCTCTCGCCCTCAGAACAATGGTTAGAGAGGTCCATTAGAGGAAATTTTCAAGCAGACAGACAAGATCCAAATCTGTACTTAGCAAGATAAATACTCCGGCTTACATCTTAATAAAAAACCAAGAAGGAATACACCGGTTTTCGAGCCACAGTGCCTTAGTACCTTGGTTTACCAGTTGCCTTGAGATTCTGTGCCCCTCGCTCCTTCCTTGGGGATATCGGGCTGCTCAGAAACGAAGCCAGAAAACTTCCTAACGTTAGCCAACTGACGATCTGGTTGGATTGGCGAAGCCTTAGAGGGCTCAGATCTAGATATCTCCGGGTGCCGGAGCTGTACGAATAATGAAGGGTCACGCCACATAGAGGGGCGGAACGTGTTTGTTCTGTCCGGACTTGTTTTAAGGACCAAGGATAACAGCGACGGTAAGGCTCAGAGCAGTCAAAAAGCAAACAAGAGACCCTTTACTATGGAGTATAGGGCTCACAGAGATAACATAGGATAGTAAGAAGAATAGTAGACCTGAAACAGGTTGTGCAACCAAGCGCAGATCAAGCACGACAAAGGTCGCCTATCTCGATAGAGAAGCCGTTTTTGCCCCTAAAAAATCGAGCTCTCAATGTTTTAGGATATCTAGCAGAAACGATGGTTGAATTTCACCAAGAGACCTTATCCACTTCCAGAACGCAGGCTCTTATGAGCTGGAGCGAAGTTAACGATACACTTTATGAGGCTCCGCATATACTAGAAGTCCACAAAAGGGGGAAAAAACTAAACTTGGTCTGGGCGTTCGTACAACCTAGTGCCACAGACGGCGCTTATACGACTCGGGAGCTACCAGAGTCCGGAATGGGAGCCTATAAAGGGCGACGCAGTAACACCCACCAAGTAAACATAAAACAGTTATTGACTTTTGCAGCCCTTGAGAAAGAAGAATCAGATTCCTTATGTATGTTATAAGCATCCTGAGCACCCTCCAATTCAGGAGCCGTAAAACCCCTCCCTGCAAGATGCGGGTATATCGGGCTAACGACAGAGGTACTATGCCATTAGCGAGCCATTGCAAATAGTTAGAATGTTCCAATGAATACGTTTGCAGTGGTGAGTGGTAGGCATAGTATCTTTGGAGTTTAATCCAGACCCAAAACTCTTTGTTTTACTGACTAGGGGATAAATTGCTCGTCGATTAAAGTGAGGCTGGAGGGTGGGGATGCTGCCTATATACTGCCTGGGGTCTGCTGGTGCAGCTGCTGCAGAAACTCGGAAAAAATCGAAAAAAATCAGAAAAAATCAGAGGTTTTCCTGACCTCTCCTTGAGTCAGGAGAGAGGGAAACTCCAATTTTTTACTGATTTTGAGTAAAGGAAGATAGACAAGGATGGGAAAGTAGTTAGAGCGGTAGGTATAGTACCTAATCAGTCAATAAAATGAGTGTGACGACTCTGACCTGTCCTCCTGAACTCTAGTCGCCGATTGGCGGTGCGAGTTGCGGACTAACGACAGAGGTACTATGCCTACCGCTCACCACTGCAAAAGTATTCATTGGAACATTCTGTTTTTATAGATAACTGACAGGGTTGAAGGGAAACCTAGGGTTAAATTAATGGTTCTCCGGGTGGAGCTGAAAATTAGAAATTTTTTAAAACCAAAATCATCGAAATCGGTCCAGTAGTTTTCGAGAAAAAAGTAGGACAAGAAAATTCGCAAGAAAAAAGTCGCTAGGTGAAATGCTGGTTTCGAGTGCGGTCCCTCTGTGGTGCCCACCGAATTATAGTGCGGTCCCTCTGTAGCGCCCACCGCATTATTGTGCGGTCCTCTGTGGCGCCCACTGCATCATAGTGCGGTCCCTCTGTGGCGCCCACCGCATTAAAGTGCGGTCCCTCTGTGGCGCCCACTGCAATATAGTGCTGTCACTCTATGGTGCCCACCGCACTATAGTGTGGTCACTCTATGGTGCCCACCGCACTATAATGTGGTCACCTTGTGGTGCCCACCGCACTATAGTGCGGTAACCCTGTTTTGCCCATCGCATTATAGATTAGATAGGCGGCAGAAGCCGAAGAAATAGGCACATACCCAAAGAGACCCTGGAACTTACGCCCCGGCACTCTATGAGCTTTTGTCATTATTTTAGTATGATACAGATGACTGTAGAAAAGAGAAGAAAGGGGGCAAGAGTCCCTGCCAAAGACGATCATGAATGCACGTAAGGACGATCAAGAGTCGCTGACATGCGGAGCTTAGAGACGTTAAACTGTGTAGTCGGAGCGGGAGAGAGAAGGAGACGAATTAAGGTGGCCTTGGAAGCTTTGGTCGTTCAGAGTTTGCGAGTCTTGGAGGAAGAGTTCTTAGCTGTGGAGGATCTCTCCCAATGTAGGTCAGGGCGATTTTTAAATGCGTTGACTAACTCCGCACTAACAACATCGGAAGGGAGTCTGTATCAAATGTTGACTATGAAATACGGAAAGAACTGCTGACTTAAGGCCGTTCTTCGAGCTTTATGCTTGAGTTTTTGACCGTTGTTTCGCAAGTGATCATTGAGGTCTCTTTCNACTTGAATGTTTCTATTAGTTGCCCCCTGAGTCATCTTTGCTCGAGAGAGATCGGACCCAATTCTTTTAGGCGACATTCATACGGCTTGTTTCGCAGCTGAGGTATCAATTTCGTTGCCCTGCGTTGGACTCTTTCCATATCAGATATGGCGACCAGAATTGAACAGCAAATTCTAAGTGTGGCCGCACTAACGCCTTGTACAAGGGAACGATAATGTCCTTGGACTTGTTTGCCATTTTCACACTCATGTCAACTTGCTGACTGTTGTAGGATGTTTGTAATAGTGATCCCCAAGTCACGTTCTTGGGTGACACCAGCCAATACCGTCCCGTTCATTTGCAATGGAGGTGAAGGGTTCATCAGCCCTATGTACATTACTGAGCATTTGTCGACATTAAAGCTCATCTGCTACGTTGTGCTCCATTCCATGAGGTTGTCAATGCCTTGTTGGAGCTCGGCTCTTTTTATGGGAGGATGACATAGTTTTGAATCATCCGCCAATTGACATTTTATTACGGATGTTAAGATCGAGATCATTGATGTAAATTGAGAACAGAAGTGCGCCAAGCTTTCTCAATTAGTTATAGTCAGGAAGTTTAAGCCTCCGTTTCCTAGAAAAACGATGTTGCAGAGGAAAGAGCAAGGGACATATAGTATGCCGAGAGAAACGGGGAACCCATGCACGAAGGTGTTCCCAAGTAGGATCAACGCGCATGGGAACAGCAAGACAGCAAAGAAGAAGATTACAATAAAGCATGATGCGTTGACTCTGTGGTGCCAACTGCATTCTAGTGCGGTTACTCTATGGTGCCCAACGTAATGTAGTGAGGTTACTCTGTAGTGCAAAGAGTGTTGTAATGCGGTCAACAAAATATCGTAATTTATGTCTCAAGCAGCATGTTCGATTTTCCGCCACGCTATTATAATTACAGTGGCGAGATATCGAACATGCTGCAATAAACGCTAAGGCACTGTAGATGATAAAAAGCATTTTTAGAAGCGCCGGAAAAAGTTGCAGATACACAAACTTTACCGAATACTGAGCGTTAAAGTAAACTCAACCTATTAAATTTCAATCTTTAGATTAATTAGAGTAGGCTAATCACTGTAGAAACTCGGGAAGAAACTGTTAATATTGTAGTTATGTAGACAAACAGATGCACTGTGTATTATTCGAAAATACTGCACTGCAGGAAATATTACAGTTCGATTAGCTTACCTTTCCAATTTTAATACAGTGGTACCTCGGTACTCGACCGCCTCGGTACTCGACCAAATCGGTGCTCGACCAAAAAAAAATCGAGTAGAAAATGCATCGGACCTGGAACAGATTTTCGATACTCGTACTGCCGAGTCGACCCGAACGCGCTCCTTGGCCCTTCTCGGCCAGCGCGTAAGCGTCAGTTCGACACAGACCGCCAGCGGAGTAAGACATACACAGTTTGTTTGAGCATTTCTTCACAGATTTAAACTTTTTCGTGTTGCTAGATAGCCCTTTGTTCGAGCATTTCTTCACAGATTTAAACTTTTTCGTGTTGCTCTAACCCTTTGTTTGAACATTTCTTCACAGATTTAAAGTTTTTCGTGTTGCTCTTGCCCATAATAATGGGTCCAAAGAAAGAGTGATAAGGGGAAGGCAAAGAGGAAAACAGTGAGGACCACTATTGAACTGAAGAAGGAAATTATAGCACAACTACTTGTGCACATTTGCGTCTTCATTGTTGTTTAGATACACGTTTTTATAATATTTTAGGTATTTTTATTAATGGTAAGAACGGATTAATACTTTACGTTATTTCTTATAGGAAAATTGGTTTCGGTGTTTGAACAAATCGGTGCTCGACCACAACCTCAGAACGGATTATGGTCGAGTACCAAAGTACCACTGTATTAATATCTTCTGACCTGGAAGGAAATTTCCAGCGCAACTTTCTTATTATATGTATATTTACTGTAAAATTTAACTGGAATTCTTAATAATAGAATTTATTTGGAAATTTTTGAAAAATTGAAGTTTTCAATTTCATTATAACAGCTTCACTGCCCCTTCAAGTTGATAAATTGATTTTATATCAATAATTACCCAACAGATACGCCTGAAAGTCTTATGGAAGTTCTAAAATGCTCTCCTGCAGAACGTGTTAAAATTTTATGACATTCTGTTGAGAACTTTTTAATTTTTTGCAAAATGCACCTACTTGAGCAAACTTCTGCACTTCCAGTTCAGCCAAAACGCTGGGTACGTAAGAGTAACTTATGTACTTCACTGCATTTTTTTGGGCCAAAATCTCATCTTTCATAGAAATACTGATTTTACAGCGTAATTCAAATTGCCATCGTCTTCAGTGTCAAATTTTACCCATAGATCACGTTTCACATTTCTTATATTACTTCTCCTATATACTTATGACACTATAGTTCGGAAAGGCTGCAATCACCACACATTTTCACTATATTTTATACCATATAAACTTTAGTGACGGTTCAGGTATTTTTTTACATAACTTTTGAGCCAAACCGGATCAGTTTGCAAGGTTCTGCATTAAACTTATAGCTTTGGTTGCCGAGAAAGAGGTTAATTACGTTGTGCAATGATCTCCAACAGAAATCCCGTTTATAAGAATATGTAATACAAAACAATGCTCATTGGTGAAGGAATGTCGTTAAGACCTTCTTGTTTATTTACATCTTATTATACAAGACTTAGAAGATATGATCCAATCATAATTAGCAAACATGCTACTTGATAAATGCAGACAAGAAAGTTTAAGGTGTACATGTGAATAAGTGCTAACACATTGGAATATTGTATGTGTGAAGCACATATAGTATAACATGTACACAGAGCTATTCTGTGATCTCGGATCTTCTCTTTCTTTTTTTTTTTCTTCACTTGCTGATTTGGTTGCGTTTGGGTTTGTCAACCTCATGAAGTTCCTCCGTTCCCACGTCGCCAGTCTAGAATAAATGATAATTATAATCTACTCTTGTCTCTAGGCAGAAGTACTAACACTTCAAGATTTGATGATATGCACTAGAGGTCTTTTCAGTGTTCAACACTTGAAAAGAATTCAAGCTAATAAAAAGCGTTTTATTATATTGCGNATAATTATAATCTACTCTTGTCTCTAGGCAGAAGTACTAACACTTCAAGATTTGATGATATGCACTAGAGGTCTTTTCAGTGTTCAACACTTGAAAAGAATTCAAGCTAATAAAAAGCGTTTTATTATATTGCGATTTATTTGTCTGCTCGCATGGAAATATGTAAGCTAAAAATAGGCCAGGATGCAGATTTTGTAGTTTTTACGTTTTACTAGAGATCGCTCAAGGAGCTTTAATAGAGTCTCCTTGAGATCGCTGACCAGGCTGCAGAAGCTGTCCAAAGTAAGCTCCTTATTCCTTTATCTTGGTGCAATTCTAACTTGAAGCAATTTTTGAAATCAGAACAATATGTATGCAGCTTTTGGAGTCAGAATTTATAACTTTTTTCTCTCACGTCACGACAAATAAATTCGGCAGATGATCAACGGAGCACTCACAAGATGATAATTCTCCATGGGCAGTAGATAATTGTTTCTTATAGCTTACTGTTTTTCTCTGAAGGAGCAAATTTTTCTTCATAGACCTAAATTTCAGTACTTCCGTCAAGCAGATATTTGAGTTCGCAAGACAGTAGCTATCATTGTTACGGTGTGCTGACAGTGACTGGAGTTGCAATCAAGTTTAATAACAGTATTTTACTAAAGATTTTACTTCTGTCTTATACTATGGAAGACGCACGTTTAATTAAGAAGGAAGATAGGGAACGTATAAGAAGAACGAGACCACTCCAGTCTCAAGAACGAAGACGTGCTACCACTGGAGAGAGATGAATCGTCTATGCGATACAATCAAGAAAGACTTGAAGCAGAAAGGTTGCAGAAGGGAATAAGAACTGAGAGGGAAACTGCGAAACGGCAAGTCAGAGACGAAAGGACCAAGGTTGAGAGCACAACAAAGGATCAATGAAGAAAATAAAAAGGCAAGTCGGAGAAGAGAAGAATCCGCACCGGCCTAGATTAATAAAAAATGACTATTACTGCAAGAATTTTTCACACACGGATCCAATAGCTTGGTAATAAAACCGGAGTACCACTGTATAACAAGCTGTACGACTTTCTTGATAACCTACTGTGCTGCTGTCATGGCTAGTTTAGATAGGCTGCATTTTGCAGATATACTAAAATAGATTGCTTTCCGTTAGTCTTACCTCTGAGAATAAAAAAAAAAACAGATCAGGTCGTAGCTAATACTTGTGATTGTTTCAGGTTCAGGTGGAGCTTGCACAGGGATGGACGGTTGCACAATTGAAAACTCACTTACAGCCCCAGCTATGCACCAGTCGCCAGTCAATGAGGTAATGTTTATTCAACACCACTTTTTTATTATCATCTACTGTTAAATCTCCATATCAGTTAAGGACAGTTTTCATGCCTCCAAAAATTATATGATTGAAAGTGTTCAGCTGTTGGTAGCAAACAGGGTGAATATTCCACTTGTAACAGGCCAGTCACAGAAGAACACCACAACGTCGCCACTTTATTCATTTTCCAATTGATATATACACTCTGAAATCGGTACTCTAGGCTGGAGCTGCAGCCTAGCCCCTAGACTGGAACTCCAGCTTCACTCCCAGTCTATTTGTATATGAACTTGTGGTAATGGCGCAATTCACTAACTATATTCTTAACTCACCAATGTTGTACAATGTAATTATTCACTATATATGTAACACTTTATTTTTATACATCACTTAATTGTTTTCTTAATTCGACACAGTTGTCTTGTCGGAACACTGGTAGGATGACGTTTACAGTAGCGATAACAGTCAAAACCGGTAGATAGTGTGCAGATCGGCGAGGTCTGCTTGTGTCTATATGAGAGGGCTTCAGTTCCTCGCTTGACTATGGTAGGAAAATTCTAGAAATTCTGTAGAAGATGTTCGCCTGATTATGAGAGTGCGGACAGAAGTTGTCAGGCTCAGATGTATCGGGAATAGTCAGTTGTAACCAACCAGTCAACTGAAGAAGTGATAGCTGAGCTGCCCTCTCAGTGATTGTGCCTTGCCTCTTGCCGTCTGTGTCTTCACGTGTCCGGCCCCCTCCAATAAACTCTGATGTAAGTCTTAACGGGTTTTCCAACCGATGTGTGACTTGGATTAGAAGCAACTGTGCGCAGCAGCTATGGTTTAGTTGTTGATAGACTTGCTGCCAGATCGATGCCGACCCATTATTCCCTGATCCAATAGAATACGTAATCCATGCGACCTGGCCGTTCTTGGCGAATTCATCTTGACATAGTGGTGGGAATCCTGAACAGTGTGACCATCCATGCGTGCGCTAGAGAGCTAACCATTACATTTTGGTGTCAGATAGTGAATTAGTTCATTAGAAATCGCTTGGCAGGACGGGCTGTTATACAATGAATAGTTTTGCAATGTAAGCTGTGAAGGCAGAGTGCCCCTATTTGTAGCACTATAATCCATGCCATCATCACAGGCGTCTCCTCTCCTGTTCAGGAGAATAGTTACGTCTGGCACTTAGCCTCACCCAGCCTGTAGACCTACGCTCCAGCGCTTGTTTTCTGTTATTACTGTACTAATAGACCAGCAGCTTCCATAATGCATGAAACTCGGCTCCAAATCTTGTTTGATTAGATGTCAAGAGCCGCTAAAACCCACCAAGCGATAAAGCCCTGGGATGTATGTAATCCTCCAAAGGTACTTTGCTTTCCAGTTACCTATGCAGCGTGCTCTTTGAAACATTCAATTTACTTGTAGTGACTCACTTCCGGCAGAGTACCTTTGTTGGTGGCCCTGACGTCCGTGCAATGTAGCGAGGAGGGCTTTCGTTATCCCTTTAATTGGAGTGTGCTCATGACCAAGAAGTTATAGCAAGCCAATCTTTAGCTATTGGAAACAATTGGAGCCTAATCCCAATCGGTTACCAACAATTGGAGACTAATCCCAATTGGTTGCCAACAATTGGAGACTAATCCCAATTGGTTGCCAACAATTGGAGACTAATTCCAATTGTTTGCCTTTGGTTGCCTTGTGAACCCCCAGTGGGGTTTAATTTTTATCTAGGCTCCCGAGATAAGCCCGGCAATCCAAAGTCAGCTCCTGCCCTTACCTTTCGATGGCACAATCGAGACTGTTCTTTCTTCTCTTATCTTTTGTGCTGATCCTGTGCTGTGAGCAGCAGGGCCATGGGAGGTTGATGGAGGCACCCACATGTCCATCTTGACTCCAGGTGAACCTGAAAGCACAGGTGGGCGTAGCGCCGCTTCATTTTGGGGCTTGTCCCGGTAGCGCCGCTACATACTTGCTGTAGCGCTTGCGTATGTAGCGCCGCTACTTTGTAGCGCTACTTTACTACCGTTACTTTATTTTTTAATGAAACAAAACTACAAAAAAGCTAAAATATCAATTGATGTTAACATGCCTCGATCAGGTAAAAATAGGGCTAATATTTACCTACTCTTTCGTCCAGTAGGGTTGATGCATATGAGGTGTGTTTCTTTATGCTTTGACACGTCCTGAATCCGGGAATTACCCCGTTTTTAGAGAGATGCTTACTTTTCGAGATGTTTGACTTTGAAGTTCTATTTTCCCTTATCTAATACTAAAGAAAAGGATTTGGTCGAGAATTTTCAACGTTTTGATGCCATACATGGGTGATAATACACATTTAGAGACGTCTTACACGAATGACATTTTGCTCACATATGCTTGGTTTTCGAGATGTTTGAAGTTCCCATTGTTTTCCTATGGGAGAAAATACCCGGCGATAGCACTGTGGGATAGCAAGCCTTTTTTATAGGTTTTTAGGTTAGGTTAACACAGTTTAGGTTATTATGGAGTCGCCGGGTAGTTTCTCCCAGAAGAAAGCAGTGGTAGCTTCGGAGTCGATAATTTCGAAAGCTGAGCGTTTGCGAGTGGAGTGTCATTCGTGTGAAACATATTAAAATGTGTCCTATTACCTGTGTATGGCATCGGGATGTTGAGGATTCTCAACCGAATTTTATTCTCCAGTATTAGAAGGGGAACTAGAGCAATCGGAGAGCGCATACCTGCGCCAAGTAAGGCAATGGTAACGAAAAATTCAAAGTGGCCCTGAAACCATGATTTCCTTTGTATCATCTCTAAAACATAAGCTAATCATTTGTGCCTTTTAATAGTATTAAGAGTTTCTGTGCAATTTTTTTTGAAGATCTGTTTATAACTTTTTGAGTTATTACTCTAACAAGCATAAAATCAAACACAGCGATTAACACACAATTGAACAAACAAGTTTTCACAAGAATTTGTTAATTTATTCTTTGTGATATACCCAACAATTCATAATTTTTATAAGAATCCGTCTATACCTTTTTGAGTCATGGCATTGAGAAAAATGAGGCAGACAAACGAACTGATGGACGGATCTTCACCAAAAGTGAATCATCTGTTCCTCGCAACATACCTAACAATCCATGTAAATTTGATGTAAATCCGTCCATAACCGTTTTATTTATCTTGGTGACAGGCAGAGAGACAGACAAAATAACGGACAGGTAAGCCCGATGAAAACATAACCTCCTCTGCAGACATAAAAAAAAAACTTCAAAGTCAAATATCTCGAGAAGTGAGCGTTTTCCCAAAGGGCGGTTGTGATTTTTACATTAAGGATGTGTCAATCTGTCGGGAAGCACATTTCATAGGTATAAATTTGACTTATCGAAAGGGTAGGTAATTATGTACCCATGATGATGAATAATTATGTAATAAGGTAATGTTTTAAGATGTATGAAAGTAATAATATCTAGATCACTCGGAGAGCGCATATCTCCCCCAATCAAGGCAATGGTTATGAAAAAATAAAATTGGTTCTGAGACCCTGATTTTCTTTGTATCAACACCAAATCTAATAATTTGTGCCCTTCAACAGTGTTAACTGATTCTGGGATTTTTTTTAGATCCCTTCATAACACATTGAATTATGCTACTAATAGATATGACGAACATGAGTCAAACATACACACGAACCAACCGTTCTGCGCCAAAATTTCATCATCTATGGTAGGTATGTCTTTCAGCATTGGTAACAACTGCTATAAATTTCATAAAAATTCATTGAGTATTTTTGGAGTTGCTGTGCTAACAGGGCTAAAATCAAAACCAGAGATAACAATTATATGGACCAGCACAAAAATTATGTCATTTACTCTTCGTGATATAGCTACCTAACAACTCATGTAAATTAAAAAAAAAAATCTGTTCATAACTTTTTGAGTTACAGCATTGAGAAAAATGACGCAGACAAACAAACAAACAAACGGTTGAATGGGTCTTCACCAAAAGTTAATCATCTGTTCCTCTCAACATACCTAAGAATCTCTGTAAATTTCGTTACAACTTTTTGAGTTATCTTGGTAACAGACAGAATAACAGACAAAGCCAACAAAAACATAACCTTGGCGGAGGTAATAAAACAATAAGACTTGACACTTAAGTGTCAAGTCCTACCGACACATAACTCATAAGTCTTCTAGTCATACCGACTCATAACTCGTAAGTCTTCTAATAAGGAATGAACGCGTTTGGAACGAGTATCATACGTGCTCCGTTTGGTGTGCGCTACTTTCTGATCGAGCAGGTCGACTACTGCAAGAGTAAAGCACAGTGCTCAGTTTTGCTCGCTGAGCCGCCCGTATGATATGTCTGGCGTCGTTAAGTAACTTTTCTCACGTTTCTGCTCGCTTTCACTTGCCATTACAAAAATATCCGTAAGTGAAGCCACTGTAATAGAAGTTGAAACTGGTGCAGTTGAAAATTATGAAGTAGAATTTCAAAGTGAATCATGCACTCAAAAAGTGTTGAACAGTGCGATCCGTGGCCGTTTATATCCAAATATTACGAGTTTATGAAGCTCAAAGAAAAAAAAATGTCTTTTGCCCTCAATTTTCTTTCTTGAGTTCCTACTGCTTTCCTTCTACGCATACCAACACAAGATTCTTCTGAGTCTGTTTGTCTCGAAGCTTGCCTGTCGGGAAAGCTCACATACTGATGAAAATAAGGAAACTTTCCCAGACAACAATGTTAGCAATACAGTTTTACCACATAGACTATTTAAAAAAAGTAGCGCGAATAATAGCGCCGTTACATTGTGCTGTAGCGGTAGCGCCATTGCTTTCCAAATTTTGTAGCGGTAGAGCCCACCTCTGCGTGGGGGAATATAAATCTTGCTCGGCACGGCAGTTCTGCCGAGTGGACCGTGCTTCTGCCTCTGTTAATCGTTTGTTCATGGGATTCTTTCTAATTCGTATTTTTCTGTTTTATCTTCATTTTTCTTTTACTCTTTGTAAGGATGGGGAGAGGATCCCGCGACGGGTCAGGCTCAAGGGTGTCATCTGCTTTATTGCAATATTAGAGGGTTGTATACGAGCCTTGCGGAGCTTGGCTTTGTGGCCCGCGGTGTAGAAGTTGTGAGCTATTCAAAGACGCTGGTGTCGAATAGGAGGCACGAGACGGAGCTTGCCTTAGCGGGTTTTGAATCCCCTTTTCGTAGGCCTCTGGGATCGGGGCCTGGATTTCGTGGAATGGCGATGTATAACCGGAGTGGTTTCTGCGCTTACCGGCGGTCAGCATATGAATGCGTTTGTCATGAGATATGGTTGTTAAGGGTGTGTGGCCGTCTGAACAATTTTTATTTATTCTGGTTGTATCGGAGTCCTGCAACTGATTATTCTCTGTATAACTGTTTGCTGTATTGGTCACCAGCTGCTGCGTAGCAGGCGTATGGGCTAGAAGAAGGTGGGTTGTGTGAACTCTTATGTGAGGAAATGCACTTGAGAGGCGGATGAGCTCCTAGGAGCTACGACACCCGGAGAGGTCACCTGGCTGTTCTATCTGCCTGGAATTCCACTGTCAGCTACCGTACTGCCTTTACCCCTGGATGGCACAATTGAGACTTTTGTTTACTTTCTTTTTTGTTCTGTGCTAATCCCCTGCTGTGACCGGCAGGGCCATGGGAGGTTAGTAAATGCACTCACATGTCTACCACAACTATCGCCCCCCCCCATAGCCAGGTACTATTATTATTATTAAATCACACCAGACTGGCGACGTAGGAACGGAGAAACTCCATGAGGTTAACAAAGCCTCACGCAACCAGCCCAGCGGGTGGAGAAAACAAAAAAATGAAAAAAAGAAGATCCGAGATCACAGAATAGCTCTGTGTACAAATCGTTTAAAGCTGCCAATACCAGCACCAGCAAAGACAGAGCCATCAAGACCATTCCAAACATCCACACACGATGG
>LQNS02278078.1:10971946-10986314 GCA_001587735.2 Parhyale hawaiensis | reverse complement strand
ATTTGACTACGACTACAAGCACAGATAGACACTTAGTCAAATTTTAAATTTTGACTCATCATGTACACTTCAACATTGCAGAGTACTTACCTGTCATTAAATAGTGTGACGACTCAATACGTCCTCCTGATCTGGAGTCCCCTCGAATCGCGGGTCAAGGTGCTACGGACAGAGGTACTCTGCCTTACGCTCACCACTGCAAAAGTGTACATTGGAACATTCTGACTATTCTGCTTCTTCAAAATGGACCAATAAGGGTTTCACCTACTATCCCGGCCTAAAACATTACACCTCCACCACCTTGTTGACGCGTAAATCGTGTCTGTTGAGGTCGGTCATGGAGGACCCATCCATCTAGACCATCAAGAGTGGCTCTGCATTCGTCAGTAAATATGACAATGGAGATATCAGTTTTCATATTCTCCTCACCCCATTTGACCCTATTTTCTTTATGAGTTTTTGTTAGAAGTGGTCGTTTAATTGCTTTTTTTCACTTTCCCTAGCTTCTGCAGAACCTCACATCTTGTCTTTCTGCTTAGTATTCGGGCTCCAGCGTCTTCAAATATTGCCTTACTTGTAGAAAGTTGTTTTCTAGCGATAGAAACCTTCAAATGTCGCATATCCCGAGCAGTCAATTTCCTCGTAGAGGCTCTATCCGGAGTTTTCCTGTTGGCTTTACCTATAATTGCATAAGCCTTAATTATTCGGTGATCATGCTGTAATTCATTGAAAACTTCGAGTCTTGTCTTACCAGAAGCCAATAATGAGGTCACTTTGTTCTTTTCTTCACTTTTTAAACCGCATTTCTTGCCCACGTTGACTAGAGAGTGATGTTGCATAATTTGGGGTAACAACAGAACCCATGCGTTAAGCAAATGTTGCCAAAACGTGGGAAATTGTTCCGTTTTCTTTTTCTCTAGTTTTTATAGTTACAACATAATTGTGCACTAACTTACTTTTCACATTTTAAATGTTTGACACTTATCTTGAAAAATAACTTTAAAAAAATTGTATTTTCATAATCAGTGTATTCATCTGCTTCAAGACTGTGGTCATCCTGCCAAGCTTCATAGAAAACTGATGGGTTGAAAATATTTCAGGTTGCAGATGATAGCACTCGAACAGTATATCTGACTCCGGTCTTTCTGTGAAAACATTGAAGTCCACTCGATATAGATGCATACAGCTTCTCTAAACAGTCTCTTCCATCGTGATGTGTGCTCTCTTCTGAGATTTCTTTCAACTAAACTTAAGCTGATACTCATGTTATGTTATTTTGACAATTATTGATGCAACTGGTAAGATATTCTTGAACGGTCAGCAGGCGCGTAAAGACCACGATGACTGCTCGGCAGCAAATTATTTTCTCCACATTTTGGGTTCTTCTTTCAACAGAACAAATTTTCTCTTAAGGAAAATTATTTCCCCAGTCGGAGTTATATGCCACCCTCGAGTATAGTGGATACAGAGCTCCGTATTTCTCAGAAGCAATAACGCTTGCCGGCAAAAAATATAGCTGTTTTGCGTACCGGTATAACTAAAGGAAAGCTTTGTGTTGTTCAGCATTGCCCGCTTATCTGTACGGTTCCTTAATTCAAGTTGGCAGTTGCGCAGAATCCTATACAACTAACGCAATGAAGTTAATAAGAGCCTTACATCCATAGAAGGGAGCTCAACCATCTACCCTGAAAAATCATGTCATATCAAAAATCATGCATGTCCCGTCAACACGCGGTCCTACCCAGAACGAGAGCTTACTTCTAAACATGTAAGGCTCTGCCTTAATATGATACTATGGACAACACAAGACGAGTCTTCACAAATTCTTTGCTGTCATTATTGATAGCGCGGGCACTGTAGCGGTTTGTTGCTGTGATTGGGTCTATGCTTCTTAACAAAATAACTAAAAGTTGTGAACGGATCTTGATGATATTTACAGGAATTGTTAGTAATGTTGAAAGGCATGAATGACGAAATTTTGATGATGATCGGTGTGTCTGTCTGTTTGACTAATGTTTGACAGAATGTTTGTTAGCAACATAACTCAAAAAGTTATGATCAGATCTAAAAAAAAATTAGGCTACAGATGCTGTTATTGCTGTTAAAGGCACTAATGATAAGATTTTGGTGGTGATGCAAAGGAAATCATAGTTTCAGTACAAATTTTATTTTTCATTCTCTTTCTTGCTTGGTGGAAGTATGTGCTTTCAGAGTGCTCTAGTTGTTATTGTAACTCCTTTTTCTCATATCCTTAAACACTAGCTCTTTCTTGCTTGGTGGAAGTATGTGCTTTCAGAGTGCTCTAGTTGTTATTGTAACTCCTTTTTCTCATATCCTTAAACACTGCACTTTCACTGCAGAAAATGCTTTATAATGTGGCTTCTCGAAATTTTTCACTTTGTACTCTCATGCCGCATCCTTCCCATCTTTTACTCCTACTGATCTTTCTTCAATCTGTTCTTACTCTTCTTTCCCGACTTGCTGTTCCCATGCGCGTTGATCATGTGTGGGAGCACCCTCGTGCATGGGTTCCACGTATCTATCGTCACACTATGTGTCCCTTGCTTCTTCCTCTGTTAGATCGCCGTTGCTGTGGAGACGGAGACTTGAACTACTCAATATAATAATAATAACGCATCTTGACTACGTATTTTACCTTACCGAAAATGCCACGGGACGCAAGCAAATTGAATATTATACAGATAAAAAATTTGGAAATCGGTAGGCATGATGCTAATGAATTGGACGTCTGGTTTCAAATCAGACACAGATTAAGAACAGCAATCGATGAAGAGCATCTTTCAAATTGAATTATTCCCGATCTAATACTGAAAGGGTCCAGTACTTTTTGGCTCTGATTGAAATTGAAACCAGATATATATATATATGGACTATATGAAATTGTTATAAAACCTTTTATTGAAGATCAATATCTAAAAACTAGCATTTTAAAAAGTCGCTCAATGTATCAAATTCGCTCATCAACTTTCTCATACTTGAGAAGAAAACATCACTAATATTGACTAAGGTTATTTATTTATTGCATCTCGTGAATGTGGGCTAAACCATGCAAATATTCTTACTGATCTTTTTCTAATCTAACGTGGTAAAGGTGAAGTTAAGCTACAACAGAGATTTTCATTATTTTTATCCCCTATTTAGATAATGTGAGGCATTTTAAGACTTTTTCCAGGATGACGTTTCCGTCGCAAATGCCTAGTTTTTGAGATGTATGACTTTGAACTTCCCGTTGTTTTTCTACGGAAAAAACAACCGGCGATCCCATAGGAACTTGAATTCACGCAAACTAACCTAATCCAATCTTACCGCACCTTACCTTACTTACCTAAGTTCCTTGGGGTTGCCGGTTATTTTATCCCCATAGAAAAACAATAGAAACTTCCAAGTCAAATATCTCGAAAACTAAGCATATGCGACGAAAAGGTCATTCATCTAAAAGTCTTAAAATGCCTAATATTATATACCTGAATAATTGATAAAAATCATGGAAATCTCCATTGTAGCTAAACTTCGCCTTTACCCCTAACCTAACCATGCTTAACCTTACCTAAATGTCCCATTACGTACCGAAAGCGTAACGTGTAGACGAATGTGTGAAATAGAAATGAATATTTTTTTATTATTATGGCAATTTTGTTGGAACTGGAAGCAGTTGTGTTTATTACACATGATGGCTTTCATGCAGTTTGCAAATATGTGTTCTCTGCAATTGTGTCTGAAATGAACACATGAATATTGTCATTACTCGTGACGTACTGTAAGCTGTGTTCTGTACAGGAATCCAGTGGTTTTGATGCTGAAAAAAAGTGTGAAAGGCCACAGTTCTACGTATATTGCGTCCAGCCCTGTGCCGGTGTGAGGGTCGGCAAGCTGAGGGTTCGCTGCAGCTGCTGTAAACAAGGAGCTCTGATGCTTTCTGAGGACCCCACTTGCTGGCGCGATGTCCTCACCCCGCGGCAGGTGGGATACATTTATTCTCATTTTTTTTTAGTCTTAAACTGTGACATCACTTGGAGAGATGACATTCTTAATTTCACTGTTATGCTACGATAATACATAATCTTCCCATGATTGTGACATACTATTAAAACTTCACGCTGAGGTCTATTGTCAGGTGTGGATGCTGCAGTAAAAGTGTCCGAAACCGACTGACAATCATAGACTTGGTCTTGCTGGCATTGAGCTTCATACTCCAGGTTGCGCACCATGCACTAATGCGCGACAGGTCCTTATTTAGAGACTGGGCGACAACATTACCCATGCTGGGGGCAAGTATCACTGCTAGCTAAGTGGAATCGTCGGCATAGTTGATTATCCCTCAGGGGCATATTCAGGCGGGCCTTTCCCCTGCCACAAATGCTTGGGCTTCACGCACCCAAGGGTCCTGAGTGCCTTCTCCGCTGGGTATATGGCTGCAGTTCCTGCTGAGAAGGTTAGTTTTGTAGAGTTAGGTAGGTTCTCTATATTTCCTTTCTGTCCCGCGAGGTGGGCCACCGATCGAAGTGACCGACCTTTTCTGCGGGGCTCTTTGCTTTGCCCGTGCGGAGGCCCACAGAAGGGACCGTCCGCACGGGCGCGTCTTTCTGCTGTCGTCTTCTCTTTTCGTCCTTCATCTCTTGCCACCTGAGCGCAACGTTGTGGTTCCGGCTGTAAGCCGAGTAAATCATCTTAGATCGCTGTTGTCTTAGTTTCAGAAATAGCGGGACAATGCCATTATAATAATAGTTGATTATCGTGTTCCCTAGCGAAGAGAGCATGTCACCAGTAGTAGTTCTGTAGTTCTGTATGAACTAATAGCAGCGGGCAAGTATGCTACCCTGAAGAACGCCAGACGCCATCGCGACTGAGGCACTAAAAACAGTCAACAGATATACTCTGCGTTTGCTCAAAAACAAAATCACGAATAATGGTGTGGCACCGACATCAATGCGTCACAACAACCCAAACCAGTTCTTGACGCAAACTAACCAGCAAGCAGCACACCTGTAGCCTCAGCAAAACAACCAAGCTTGCAAGGGACCAATTTCTTGAACACCTTCGACAAAATGGGTGTAACCACTCCTAGACCGGCTCCCCGTAAACAGGGTTTTGGGCTTTGTCCCACCGGAGATTTTACCCGATGAGGCGGTCCTCTCGCGTGCGGCCCGCTCGCCCCTATCACAGTTACGCTCAGGTTTTGCTCTGCCCTAATGTCTTACCGCCATAGGATCGGACTGGTGGACTCGGACTCCTGCCCCGAGTGCCACCGCGCCCCCACACTGTGAACCACGTGTTTGAGTGTCCTGCCCACCCTACTACCCTCCTTCCCACCTCTCTATGGGACAGTCCTCTATCTGTGGCTGACTTCCTGTGCTCTCTGCCTTCCTTCTCATATCTTCCGCCGCATGCCCGACCCCTACGGAGCCACCCCCTACGTGAATACAACAACAAAATGGGCGTCAGCGCAGTAGGTCGATAGTTGGCGACATGGGGCAACACTGGACTTTTGAGAATGGAAGTAATATTCCCAGTACTACGCCAACAGAGGGGAGAATTTCTTACCGTATCAGGCATTGGAAGATCACTCCAAGCTTAGGGGCGAGAACGATAGCAAGCTGCTGATGAAAGAGAGGAAACATGCCTACAAGATCCACACCTTCATAAGGAATAAGGCCCTTAAACAGCACCTTGATAGTACCAGGTTTGAACGCCAAAGAGGTTAAGCGAGGTTCAGGATGACATGAGGCAATGACAACAAATCTCTGCTCTGCTTCCCTTCAAAGTGAGATGACAAGAGCTCCGCCTTAGCAAGGGATCATCAATGATGCCACCACCGGGATCAAGAACGAGCGGCAACGAAGGTTCAGCTAAAAAACTAAACCCTTTACCTCACTCCTACAACGATGTGGATGGTTAATACTCAGCAGAGATTCCCTGGAACGCTGCCTCTGTCGATGCTCTGCCTTGTCATACACACGCTTAGCCTCGGCCCTACGACCCATGTAGATTGGACATAACGTGAGGTCACGTGAACGCCGCCATGACCGATAAGCCGCTTGTTTAGCTTCGAAAGCTAACCGACATTGGTCGTCAAACCACGGTTTGTCCTGAGCCCTCACAAGAATGGTCCTCTTCGAGACAAACCTCTCCAAAACAGATAGTGTCAAGTCGTTTAGCTCAGAGATAGGATCCTCACTACAAATAATCTGGCGCCAAGGTAACACCTTTACTGCTCTATTAAAAGTATCCCAGTTTGCCCTGCTCTTAGTGAACACTCTCCTGGTGTGTCTACCACAGGAACAACCTGGTTCAGGTCCAAGTACACAACAAGATGTGAGTAGTCTTGAGTGCCAATAGGGGAGCCAGCTGACCCAGCCATCAAGTCCGGGACATCAGTCATGACGAGGTCGAGACAATTGCCAGTAATGTGCATAGACTCGTGAACTAGCTGCACACAACTAGATAAGGAGTAGAAGTCTAACGCAGCCTCACCCTGGCCATCAGTTGGTGACACAGATCCCAACCAGTCCCTGGGGTGTGCATTGACATCCCCCACAAAAACAAACGCAGACTTGGCTCCATACTCTGGATCGAGGCCATCGCCATCAGCCAACAGTCATACAGAGAATAAACAATTATAAGGCTCCGATATGACGAGGATAAATATAAATTATTCAGATGGCCTCATAGCCTCGCAACCATGATCTCATGATAGGCGCATTGTTACACTGACTGCCGGTAAGCGCAGAAACCACCCCGGACATAGGCGGCTATGACGTGAAATCCAAGGCCCGATCCCAGTGGCCTGCAAAAAGGGGATTGAAAACCTGCCAAGACAAGCTCCGCGTCGTGCCTCCTCCCCAACACTAGCGTCTGGGAACAGCACACATCTACACCGTGGGAGGCAATTTTCCCAAACAGATTGATTTTTCCTTTAAGCGACATATTGTGGCCACCCCGATCTCCAGATTTAGGCGCTCCTGATTTCTTTCTCTGGTGATACGCAAAGGCAAGAGTCTACATTGGTATGCCTGAAACCTTGCCGCAGCTGAAAAGAAACTTCAGCCAGGAGATAAACAACATTTCCACAGCGACGTTAGAGAAAGCAATGGACAGCACAGTTGCAAGAGCTCACGATTGCTTGGCCAATAATGGAGTTAATTTAAACGATATTGCTTTCCATACTTAGATGTGTTTCATTATTGTAATATAAAACTTCAAAATCTCCTCTTTCATTTGCGAAAACAAAATCGCTTTACGATTATTAGTTGTAATTTATCTTAAAAGGTACCTTACTTATGGCCCACCCTTTATATAGACTAGCGGGACCCGTGGAGATTCCGCGGTTGATGAATGTCTTCACTTTTAAAATTGAACTAGACTTATGCTACGGCATTATAAATTAAATTAGTTTTAACCCAATGCAGCTCTTTTCCCGTTAAAGCTGCTGACACTCACTTGCGTCTGTTAGACCGACTTGTTAGAACAGCCAGCAGGCTGTGCGCTGATAATGATCTAGTGAACCTGTCCCACAGGAGAAGAGTAGCAAAGCTTTGTATGTTTTACAAGGTGTACAATAATGAGAGGCATTGGTTGTATTCTTCTCTCGCTGCCCTCAAGGATTTTGGGAGAGAGACTCGTGCTGCGCGCGGAGCGCACTCTTATGTCCTGCCCTCTTCCTCCTTCTGCTGTTCCTCTTCCTCCTCCTCCTGCACCTCCTGCTGCTCCTTATGTCGAACTAATCAGTTCTGTCGGTGCTTTATGCCCTGGTCGGCTAAGGTTTGGAATTTGTTGCCGGCATCGGCTTTTGGTCGTATTGGCCTGCAGGCGTTTAAGTCAGCTGTGAATGTTTTTTGCTGGATTTCGTCTAGCAGCTTTTGGGCTTCCCGCTGTTGCATGGTGCTTCATTTGGGTGAAAATAAAAATTAAGGCGAAAACTAACGATCTAAAAAACATCTTTACTGATAAGCTGGTCTATATTAGAAATGAACGTTTCGGCTCTTAGGCCATCATCAGCTATCTGGAATGAATTCAAAACCAACATAGTTATAAGCACACGGTCGTAAACTAATGTACTATAACACTGATCATAAAATCCCTAAAATGATAAGAACTTAACCAATTACTATCTGGAGTGGATGAGACGACTGCAGGTCGTTTAATTTCGGTTTTAATTTGAAAATGAATAGCGATTCTAAAATACGTAAGTCTAAAGAGGATTTGTTAAGTTCTTATCATTTTAGGGATTTTATGATCAGTGTTTTAGTTCGTTAGTTTACGACTGTGTGCTTATAACTATGTTGGTTTTTATGCATTTGAATTCATTCCAGATTGCAGATGATGGCCGAAGAGCCGAAACGTTCATTTTTAATATAGACTAGCTTATCAGTAAAGATGTTTTTTAGATCGTTAGTTTTCGCCTTAATTTTTATTTTAAAACTATGCGAAGCAATACAACCTAACATCATTAACTTCATTTGGGTTGTATTGCCTGCCCGTGGGAGCTCAAGCGTGAAGTTTTAATAATATTAACTCAGCCTCGCCGTTAAAGATTCTTTCCTCATGTTTAACAATAGTCTACAAGCAAATGAATGGAGTTTCCTGGGGCTCCCCGCTGAGTCCCTCTGGCGAATATCTTTCTATGCCATCACGAAACCCTTTGGCTTAACGACTGCCCACATGACTTCAAACCGATCCACTACAATCGTTATGTAGATGACACCTTCCTCTTATTCAACAAACAAGCAGATCCTGATCTATTTCTGGAATATTTGAATAGAATACATCCAAGTATCAAATTCGCGGCCGAAAATCAATCAAATAATTCTTTAGCTTTTCTAGATATTTTAATAACCAACCAAGACTCAACACTGACCACTGGAGTTGACAGAAAACCCACATTCTCCAGCCTTGGGACAAGTTTTTTCAGTCACTGCTACGATCAGTTCAAAATCAATGCAATAAAAACCTTACTATTTCGAACATCCCAATTGTCAATTTTCAAACGAAAACTAACTTTTTCTAAACTTTCTTCAAAAATAATGGTTATCCACAGCATTTTCTGAACCACTACTGCAAATTATTCCTAGACAAACTGTTCGATCCCGGCATTAGCAAACCCTCTGTCCATTAATTGGACTTCTTTCACTCGCTTTCATACTATAACGAAGCATTTGTTAGTGCAGTAAACCCTTTGCAAACGCTTTTCTCTGAAGCCTACCACATATCAACTTCAAATTTTCATACAAAAATACATTTACCATGGGGTCCTTCTTCAAATTTAAAGACAAACCCCCACACCACTTTTGTCCAGCGTTATTTACCGTTACCAATGCCAGGCCTGCAGCGTCTCACACATCGGTAGCACTGGACAACACTTCAAAGCCCGTATTGACCAACATTTAGGTGTATCCAGTCGTACCGGTTTACCACTGGCGAAACCCTCACATTCAGCCCCCCACCTACATGCCGAAGAAAACAGCCATCTCATTAGCAGGAATGATTTCTCCATCATAAACTCTTCCAAACCCATCGAGCTCACAACATTAGAATCTCCACAGAACCAAACCCAGCCTCAATATTATGACCTCAGCTGTACCGCTTCACACAGTACATAGCTACCTAAGTAATCCCACTGACTGTACAAGAGCCTACATTCGGCCCCAACCTACCCCGGTTCATTTGCCTTTTAGACTCCCTCCCGATAGCATTTGCTCCTCTCCACAAACTGTAGTAATAAAGAATTTTTTTTTACTTCATAGGTGTAGATTGGAGTTTTTCATTTATGAAGATGGGATACTTACTCCCGAAACGCCAAGTCCAAGCTTTTTATCCAATATCATTTATTCAACTATTTTACCTATTTAATGAAAAAATAATGCCTAAGAGGTATTTTAATGTCAGTTAAATTTGAATATAAGAAAATATCACCAGGCAGTAGCTATAGGGTGAATGCTCCGGCAACATACCTGCTGCCGAGGCTGCTGTGCTTTGTTCTATAGCTATCCCAGTAAACAAAGCAGAAAAAGCATTGCCTACTGATGGGTACCCACGAACTCCGGAATAGTGAGAAAGAAATCGGAGACGCCGTCAAAACATTATGAAGGGCTAAATTATGTGTAAACTGTGGGAAACAGAGCTTAGAAAAAGTGTACATGTACATAGAACAATGCAAGAAGCACTTTCGAATTTCTGTGACTATAAATACAGAAGTGCGTATTCTTTACCACAGAACAAATGCCTGAATCACTA
This sequence comes from Parhyale hawaiensis, assembly GCA_001587735.2. Lineage (NCBI taxonomy): Eukaryota > Metazoa > Arthropoda > Malacostraca > Amphipoda > Hyalidae > Parhyale > Parhyale hawaiensis. The sequence goes on along the minus strand of LQNS02278078.1, from coordinate 10,976,063 downwards.
GTAAAGGTTTGACGAGCTGCAATGTAGACGGATTGCGGAACGCGAGCTGTAATGTAGCGTCAAAACGATAGACAGGCTTATACAGCGGGGTGAGTTTAGTTAGCAGCTCTACCACAGGTTAAACTAAGGTAAGTTGCCATAATATATATGGGTTTTACGACCCCAGAGGTATACCCGAGTACCTTTTCCGCAGGAGATGTTGCATCTGGCCGCAGTTCCTGCTGACGAGGTTAGTTTTCTAAAGTTAGGTAGGTTCTTCATTTCCGTTTCTGTTCCGCGAGGTGGGCTGTCGATCGAGATAGCGCATTTACTCCGCGGGACTTCTCTCATCTCTCTCGTGTGGAAGGCCGTGAAAGAGGCCGACCACTCGAGTGTCTCCTACTATGCTTTGCGCCTTGTTTCCTGCCCGTAGTAGCGTACGTAGGCCACGCGACAAATTATGTGGTATTTAAATACTGCACACTCTTCTCTGTTGTAACGCCTGAGTTGCGGCTACGGAGGTTAAACAAAGTTTATAACTAAGTGAAAACATTCACTAACTGTGGAATTACCTCGGATCCCGCTGCCGTCGTGTCTTTATCAAAACACAAGTGCGAATTCTTTGTTGAGAAACAAAATCAATGCGTGATTCACTGGTGAAATCGGAATGCTAGGAAGGGTTAGACGAGGTGTAAGTAATATAGACGGACTGCGTAGCGATAGAGAAAGACGGGGTGGGTAAAGTTAAGAGCAGTAGTTGAGGTTAAACTAAAGCACGGTAAGTGAAAACATTCACTATCCGTGAAATTTCCATGGGTCCCGCTAGTTATTATTAAAATCAAGTCTTTGTCGTAGTAGTATTTTCTAGTAGCATTGTATTTAGTCTAAAAAATTTTAAAATTCTTTCACGAGTCATTTTTGAGCAGATCGTCTGTTATTGTGAAACTCCCTCCTGCAAAGACGAAGTAAAGGAATGTTATACTGAGTTCTACTTCAAATGTGGCGACCACGTCACCACTGGAGAAGAAGATGAAGCAGTTCCTCTCTACATGATTCGAGCCAACTTACCTGGTGTGGTGTGCTTGTCATGTGCTGAAGTTGTCTCCCCAGTTATTGTATTTGAGTGTGAAGCCTCTCATGTCTTGTGCGTCGATTGTTTTGTTATCTACTGCCTGTCTAAACTAAGTGAACGCCAGTTTACACATGATCCTGTTTATGGATACACCATACCTTGCCCCGCAAACTGTTTTGACTCTTACATCAAAGAAGTCCATCACTTCCGATTGATGGGTGATGACCAGTATCGGCGTTACCAGCACTGGGCCACGGAAGAGGCAGTCCTCGCTGCCGGTGGGGTGTTATGTCCTCGTCCTGGCTGTGGTCACGGCCTCTTGCCTGACCCTGATTGTGTCCGTATAACTTGCATTGGTGGATGTGGTTTTGTCTTCTGCCGTCTGTGCTTGCAAGAGTTCCACAGTGGAGACTGTTGGCACCTCGATCCCAACCAGCCATCAGTGCAGACCGTGGATACCGCCGCGCCCGGTGCTACGGCCGCAGGTATCACCGTAGATCCTAATCGAATTGGAGGCATGGCTCAGTGGGACGTGGCCTCAGCTGTTGCTATACAGAGTCTTACAAAGCCTTGCCCACAATGTCGCACTCCCACTGAGAGGTCTGGTGGTTGCATGCACATGGTGTGCACCAGAGCCTCTTGTCGTTTCAATTGGTGTTGGATTTGTAACAGCGAATGGACTCGTGATTGCATGGCTGCTCATTGGTTCGGTTAAAATTGTAAATTCCGTTACGAAGCGCTGCAGACAGTCGGAAAGTGTATTTATACAAAATACGTTTTCTGGGCCTTGATGCGTGCCTAAGCTTGTGGTAGATTTGGTACGCATTCCAGTCTCTGCAAATATCATTCAGCTAGTTGATATATATAGTGTTTTTCATTGAAAGTTGTATTGCAAGATGTAGACGTAAATGCGACTTCTGGTATGTAAAAATAATAAATGAATAACCCTATAATGTGTTAGTTTTTCAACGTTTAGAGCAGTGATTCCCAAAGTTAATGATATCGTCCCCCCGTCAACTGTGGGCGCTGGCTAGTTCTGAGGGGATGATGAGCCAAGGGGGCGGTGAAGCAAAATGAAACCAAAGCAGGCTACGGATTAGCATTTGGAGCATTTATGCTTCATATACACCTAGGTGAAGAAATGCATGATTGCGTCTGAGCTGAGTGAGATCAGTTAAAAATGAATTTTCTCTAATATAGGTATATATTCAATGAAAACTGGCCATCATTGCCATTTAACCGAAAGGTAAAGTGTTAGAATGCGTAGGTACGTTGATTTCACGCTTCTACGTAACACTTGGGGGAGACGCGGCTGAATCGAAAGGATGCTGAGCCTGCAGACAGCTACATTGGTATCAGCGTTGCTGAGATTTGTGAGAATAGCCCCTTGACGCTTCCACAGTACGTACAGAGTTGCATTGATAAAACAAATTGCTGCTCAAGTATAGCAATTATGTAAGTTAAGTAAGCTGTGCGACGAGTCGAACATTACATTGAAGTCGCTCGGGGATACTGAATGCTTGTTGAATCGAGATCGTGAGCCCCTTTCCAAACTTTTGTAACTGTAATGCCGGGCCACGAATGCATTCTACGCCCAACTGGTTGCCAGGATGTGCAGCTCGCGTGCCGTTATGAAACATTCTTATATAAAATCTATAGCTTAGATACTGTGACATGAATGACGCCAGAGTCTCCAATTCTTGCATCAGGGTTGGTTGTGTCTGTGCAAATGCATACTGTGGCCCCGGCATCAGATGCCCATTGACCAACTGTAGTCAACTGAATTATTATGTTTTCTAATCCACAAGAGATGAGTGAACATGTTATAAGTAGTGGATTTAGCGTTTAAAATTTGAGTTAGATTTCTTCTATTTGTAGGAGTAAACCCAATAGGTACCAAACGAAGCTATTACATGCGTGACTATTTACTGTAGGCAGCACTGCAGCCTATTGGGCACATCAACACCTGCCGTAAATATTGTATTACATTTATACAGTGAATTATAACTTATGCGCTCGTTATAAGAATAACTAGAGCACTCTAAGAGCGCATACCTCCGCCAAGGAAGGCAGTGTTTACGGAAATTTCAAATTGGTCGTGAAACTGGGAATAACTTTTTGTCATCAACAAAATTCGGACATTTGTACCTCTTGTTCTGCAGCGTGTGTGAAGATCCGTCTGTAACTTTCTGAGTTAAATTCTGAAAAACATTTTCACATACATGTGTCAAACACACAAACCGTTCATCACTAAAATTTTGGTCATTTACAGGCAGTTCTCGTTCTAGGTCAGAGATCCGTTTCGGAATCAAGTGGCACTGAACAAGGAACTGATACTCAACAAAACCTCACGATGCGTGTTGCCATCAGAAGGCCGGTGTCACGTATGATACCCCACATCCAGTGCGACTCCAGTTAGGTAACACCGACGACAACCTCAACATGAAGGACACGTCCGAGTGGGTGCGAAAATTAAGCCTTCTAGGCATGACTTGTTCGAAACTTCAGACGCGAGCATTGGTTGTAAATTAATTCCCGAAGGAAACAATAAACACAAGGATTAAAGAGTGCTTTATTATCACTTGGCGCACGCGCACAATTTCTTTAAAATCAGTAACGCGAATAATCTTTATAAAGGGCTAAAGTTTAATTCAGTACAACTCTTAAAACTTTCAAAAAACAGAAGGTTCTCACAATAATTGAATGGAGGCGCTAAACTTTGCAAAAGCAATTCTAAACTCACTAAATGAATAATTAGGCAGGAAAGCCAAAGGCTGAACAAACCGTGGGAGGCTGGGCTAATAAAGTGATAAGTGGTAACCCCAATGCATGAAGGGAATGAAGATCCTAGCCACAAATTCTGAGTCCTGAATAATGAACGTAGTTAACGCATGAATACCGCTATCACGTTGTTGAGCTAACGGCAGCACAAAGAGCACGTCTTGGAACAGTCCCGACTGCAGCGGAACGAAGAACAGTTGAACACTCAGCCAGGCTAGAACCAAGTTCCGAAGCTGGCACGAAAGGACTGGCGAATGAGACGGCGCAGCCGGCAACTCCGACACT
>LQNS02278078.1:10885660-10900700 GCA_001587735.2 Parhyale hawaiensis | reverse complement strand
TTACATATTTATAGAATGCCTTTGGGTTGCGTTTTGCCATAGCGGCTACGGAAACTTCTTTTTCCCTTTTCGTGGTCCTGACTATTTGCTTTGCATCCCGACATGCCCTTATGACTAAGATTGGTACTTAATTCGATTGCGGGAATATCAAATATTATATGGCCCAGTAGCACTGAATAAACTAATGGATCAGTAGTAAAAGCAAGAAAACGTATTGCATTTGGAAACTGTTAATTTCGTTTCACAATAGTTCAATCCATTCTCTATCGGAAAGACAAGTTTATATGATAACAAACATACAATGCTGCAAGTTATACAATTATATAGTGCTGTCATAAGTGTCTTCTCGAGAAGTTAAGGAATTTTAGCATTAGGCTAGCTTTCATTGGTATGCATATTTAGGCTTTTCTTTCTATTGAGAATACTGTAGTGCCTGTATGTTGTCATGGCTACGTCAAGCATTTTGGCGCCAACTGCTTAAAATTGAATATATTGCAATACTTCCACGCAGTAAGTTCAGTCGGTAACGTTTTCGATATGGAGGAGCACTGTATGCATGACGTTGAGAATTTGGAGGAAAGTGTTGAGTGCGAAGACAGTAGAAAGTAACAGCGACTGCATATCCGCTCTTGGGAAGTGTCCGCGCAAAGCTGCTGATATGGAGCAAGAAGTTTCCACACAGGATCCTGTGCCTTCAGAAGTAGACATCATTGACTCTCCCATGCAAGATAGTTCTAAAAACACTCCATTATCTGAGCGGGCTTCGACACTAGAACTGTAAAATAATACTCTAGATTTGCTTGATTCATCTGAAGTTAGTAAGGGCTTCAAGTGTTTTAAGTTGAGATTAGGAAAAATTAAAACCAAATCTCAACTGGCAACTTTTCCTCACACTGCAGGCAGCACAATTTTCAACAAGAGGACCGTGGGCAGGAAGATAGCGTGCCAACCGACAAGCGTGGCAAAGAGGAAGGCTGGAGTCTCAAGAGGATGGGCTGCTCTATTGAAAGGCCGTGGTATTTCTAACAAAAGAAATAAATTTTCAAGTGAAAACATCAGTAAGAACAAGCCTAATGCTTAGATTCAATAAAAAATAACGAAAACTACTGTATTTTATTTTCCTTATACCTATATTCTATTTGTAGATTGCATCAGCTACATACAGATATCTGCCAGCAAATAGCAACGATATAAACTTAATTTCTTATTAATTTCTCATTCGGTTATTACAAAAAAGACCACAAAAGGTACCAAAAACTACAGCTTTGTTCTCGTTTACTTTCTGCGTACGATCGAACGATTGTGACACAAAACGAACAGTTTCGAAATGCAATACATTTCCTTGTGGTGGCTATTGGCATACTCCAGTTAATTTGTTCAGTCCTTCAGGGCTATATAATGCTTTATATTTCTGTTCTAGAATTAAATAACAATCGCGCTCTCTTTATTTAATTGGGTAATCGAAGATAGAATGAAAACGTTGAACAAAATCTGGCGACTAGTGTCGCTTTTTTCCTCTTTTCTTTTGTCACACTGTATAGACTGTCTAGCTTTAGTTCTACATTTTCTCTTTTCTATCATATCATAAAGTGCACTGAAATTCTAACTGCATTGTCTTTAGACTTTATTTTTATTTCTTGTAATATATGTCCATTTCTCTTTCACTCTTTAAAGGGCTGGCTGGTTTATATCTTCAAAATTTCACATCCCACTTCTCTTCCTATTTTTAAATCCCTGTAATCGTGTTAAATAGTTCGCTATACCTTGCTTTAGCCGACTGTTTTCTTCACGCTGCCATTCATGCTCTCAATAGAAAAAACTTGTCTCGATTCTCTTTTTCTAGCAAGTTGTTTTTTGCAGACGGTACTTCATACTCCCAAGAAACCTAATTTGCTTCAACTCTGTGTAGCCTACGTTTCTCTTATCATGTCATTCATAATGTGTGGGCATTGTGCCAGTGACTCTCAGCAGACCATAATTATTTATAACTCTCTGATGCTAGTTTTTAGTATTATCCTAAGTTAGTTTTAATCATGAAAACTTCAGGCCCTGAGCCCTAATATTGTTGGACACAGTACTATATGAGAACAATAACTGTTTTTTCTTTCTTTCTTTCTTTTCGTGACGACACTTACGACAGCAATATATAGCTATGTATCTTTTAGTATGGTATGCTTTTTAGCTAAATAAACTCATTTCGATAAAGAATGTTCTGTACAATGGTGGTATGGAGCAACTTCAGAAAGGCGTGGGCGTCTTTCCATTACATTATACGTATGCACGAACGCTCTCGCTCAGGTGCACGGGGTGTTGAACCCAGCTTTTGGCACAAACGCGGCCGGGTTGCGCTCTCGTCTCTCACGACGGAGATGTGTGCGTGATTGTGTACGCAGATCGTGTGCGCGTGAGGGCCGTTCAAGTTGGTGCGCCGCGCTGCTCTCTGTATCGCTGATTAATTAAGTTGGGTTAGGTTAGGTAACGTTAGGTAACGTTAGGTAACGTTAGATAACGTTAGGTAGCGTTAGGTTAGGTAAGGTTAGGTTAGATTAGAAGGTTAGGTAAGGAGGTTAGGTTAGGTTAGGTAAGGGTAGGTTAGGTTAGGCTAGGCTAGCTTTGCCTAGGTAGTGTTTATTTTAGTGGTGGCGCGGGCAGGAAAGTTTACGTGAACGCGAAATCATCGTGAGAGATGATAGTGTGGCCGGGTTGCAGAAGATGGCAAACGTATCTTAATCAGGGACAGTTGAAATTCCAACGATGAAAACATTGCAGGCTTAGTCTGATTTGTAAGAGTATTAGCTGCTCCATACATTGAATCTATGGCAGAGTATAGGGCGATCTTATGTCTGAATGCACTTCTTGCATTGCCGAAGTTGAAATCGCAACACTGAAGATATCTGAAGCTTCTCGTGGCAGTCTCATGCATCTGATTCGTAGTTTCTTCCCGCAGATGATTTCGTTGCTTCAACTATTCTCCCAAATTTAACTCAGTGGTCGATGAAACAGCTTTTGCTAAGCAAAAACCATTGGACCAGTATAGGCTAGCCTACCGTATCAACAATACCAAACCTGAGCTATTACTTTGAGCGTTACTGATCGGGCTGCAATAAGCCATGTATTTTCTCCATTAAAAAATTTTCAATACTAAGCGGCTGTGAAGCCGTAAACGCTCTTCTAAGGGTGCTTAGGCTTGCAGTTGTAATAGCGAATGGAGGATTAGTGAAGAAGGTCACAACAAATTCTTCGCTGTCATTTTATGACAGCGCGGCCCTCTAGTTTCCTCAATAATTTGGCAATCGCTCCTTCCTCATTTATTCTCTCAATTCCCTTCCTTACCCAGACACGACTTTTATTTTATTCTTTAATTTCTTCAGTAGAACAATGACGGCAGAAGTAGCAACTGTGCGTCTAAATAGCGCCATGTTCATCACATAAAGTCCCAGAGCAAACTTTGAACTGACTTCCTTCCGAAAGTGCGGGCGAAACCCCTATATTTGAATATAAAACTCCGCTTCTTACGGTATTGTTGGTGGCTGTCCCACACAGACTAAAGAATATAATAGAATATTCTATTCCTTAGTCTGTGCTGTCCTCCCTTGATTCGGCCGACGTTCATATTGGGTAAACTAACGTCAGTTTAAGCTGCCCTTTTCTCAAATATTATTTTATATAATAAATTCATGAATCGTCATGAGTATATTGACCATATTCTTTCTTTGAACAGCTACATTAAAGCGCTAATAGAGTTTTATTTGGCGGGAAAGCTATCCGCTGATGGCGTTGGCACAACGCATGTTCCGCCACTTTCCAGGAACTTGTATGATTGTAATCTGCACTTTTCTCAAATATTATTCTATAAAATAAATACATAAATCGTCATGAGAATATACTTGCTTTGAACAGCTGCATAAAAGCGCTAATTGAGTTGTTAGTTGTAAGGTCGTAGAGGGTGCTGGTCTTGGCAAACCTCCCGCCAAGAATGGATTTCCAGGTGTGACTAAGTTAATATAATTTAATGAATTACGACAGCATTACATTTAATCCTATATTTAACATGTTTCTTCGCTGTAGTGGCCTAAAATTTCTCCAAAAGAGGAAATTTTCCCTGAACCTGACGTCACTGTGGCAGCTCAACCTTTCTCGTCCCCCTTCAAATCTAGGATACACCCCCTCAAAAAGCCTTTGACCAAATGTTAGGAGTCCACTTCCCGGACACCTGCTCCCTCCCCCTATATTTACTCCGAAGACTGGCGAGTGTTTGTGTGGGGCGGAGCTTGAAGCCTTGAAGTCTCCAATGTACACACATGCGAGAGCAACTCTCATGAGCTGCTCTACTTCCACTCTCGCACGTGTCTACGGAAAGTAAATCTTGCTGCAGTGTACACACCACGTAGACTGGTGACGCGGTAGTCTAACATGAGAGTACTCTCTAGTGTACACGTACCATAACCTGAAGCAAAAAATCGAGGTAAATCTTTACTATTATCCCCACTGAAATCCAATATTTTTGTTGACATGTTGGGTAAAATGGGGCATTCTAAGATTTTTTCAAGAATGTTTTCGTCGGAAATGTTACTTTGAAGTTCCCATTATTTTTCTGTTAGAGAAAATAATCGGCGCTATTATGGACTTGCTAGCGACTCCATACGAACATAACAGAACACAACCTAATCGTCACCTAACCGAGCTTGACCTAACCTCCACCTAACCTCAGACTTTCGTAAGTTGAGCTTTTCATCCTAGCCAAACAACATGAGCAGTGTTATTTTCTTGACGCAGGAGGAATCATACCGTAGCAAAAGTTGTTCCAACTTTCAGTACTTGACGACAATCATTTAACCCTATTATATGTGTGGCTGCAGCTCAAGTACCTAGCTGACAAGTCAGGAGCGGGAGATGTGTCAAGTCGAAAAAATACGGTGTGTGAAGAGCATTGTGAACTGAACATGAAGTGTTAATAAGGCTTCACTTCTGAGAACAAGTTGAATCAGAATGCCATATTGACCCAGATCTTGCTTCTGGTGCTGTCAAAGTTTCCAACAGCCCGCACTACATTTTTTGTTGATAATTGTTTATTGTTCCATTAGTGTATGGGAGTTCATAGTAAAAAAAACAAAAAATCGAGAGCAATTTGTAAGCGCAAGTCACTCTGACGGTGCGGATGTTTTTCTTAAATGTGTATATTGCTTTTCGTTTTTTCGGAGTAAAAAAAAATCCTTGTGCGCTCCAGTATCCTCATTCAGTAATTCCCTTAATTAAGCATGCGCTCCTCCCTCATTTATCCTCTCAATCCCCTTCCTTACCCAACACGTGTACCCTTGCTTATTTTATTTATTTCGCTTTTTCTTTGATCATCCCAATAGTACAAACACAAAATTCTTTTGGTAGCGTAACTGGTCGAGGGCCTCCAATGATCAAGTCTGCTCAGTAGTTAACCTTGGAAAAGAGAAAGGAAACTCATATAACTCATGATTTTTTTATTGAAATAACTACATTGACAATCGCTATCTCGATTACCAGAAGGGGAANCTCTATGCATGAACCAATACTATCACCTAAACTCGCTATGAAATCAGAACTCTATTCTCGTAATGATATAAATTACTGGACACCACCGAAGCGTAATTCTCGAATATCTACGGTACTAAATCCTAGAACATGTACAAAAGTTACGACTACAAAATATATTTATTATTTCTTCTTCTTCGATTCTTGGTGTTTTCTGACGCTGTGGCTGTAGAATTTACCGACTCAAGCTTCGATAATACCTTCTTGATAAATATGTGCTTGTTAGAAAACCACCTCGCCCTACAAGTACCGAAGTAGTCTGAAGCAGAGGCTGCGCCCCTTCCCTTGGTTTGTTGCCGCTTGCGTTTCCGCTGCTTGAACTCAGCCCTGCCTGTATTCACTAGCTATTCCCTCTTTTGAAAAATAATTCACCTTGCATACAAGGACGACCCATGATTTCTCACCTTTAGACAAATGAAAGAGTGCAAAAAAAATATATTCCTAATTCTCAGCTCCTTGACGGTACCAAAAAAAACTCTTAGTATAAAAATACGATTTTTATACACACGTCTTTCATTTTATTTACTCTTTAATTTCTAAAGTAGAACAATAATGGTAGAAACAGCAACTGTGCGTCGAAATGGCGCCATGTTCATCACATCAAGTCCTCGAGCCAAAGTTGAACTGACTTCCTGGCGAATGCGCAGGCGAGATTGGCGACTGACGAGTCTTTGTGTAGGGCGGAGCTTGAAGCCTTGCAGTCTGCAGTGTACATGTACACACATGCGAGAGCAACTCTCAAGAGCTACTCTACCGCCACTCTTACACGTGTCTACAGAGAGCAAATCTCACTGCATTGTACACATCGCGTAGACTGGTGACGCGGCAATCAAGCATGAGAGTGCTCTCTAGTGTACCCGTACCATTAGCTTTAACAAAATAAGATGGGTAAACCTAACTCTAGTAGTTCATGACTTGCATCATGTCTCTTGAGAAGTTTCCTCGTCCTAATCCACACGACTCAATTACGTCTCGTCTATTCACCTTTTGATGCATTTGCAGAGATGCATTTGGTTGGTGGCCCTGCTGACTGCCATGCTTAGAGGCGTGTCTACGAGCCCGGCCAAGCTGAACAACCTAAGCGCCTTAGCGCCGTTCACCTACAAGCACTCCGGAGGAGGCTTCAGGGCAGGTTTCCACGACACCGGCATCTGGGGAGCCAATCTCCAAAAACCTAATGAGTTAACACCACCAGTGTGGGGGAAGAACAGCGTTCTCGATCACAAGTCTGATGAGCGAAGTTCCCCCATTGGAGGCGACAAGGACTTTGGGGCTAAAGCATTCTTGGATAAACCTGTGCAAGGATCTGGCAGTAGCGTCGTCCAGAGCAGAGTCCCTGCAGCGCCATCCTTGAATTTGGGCTACATCCCCCCTCTCCCGGCGCCAGCTCCACAGAAACGATACAACTACAGTCCTCCAGTCAAACCTTTCAACTTCTATCACGTAAGTAAAACGTAAATATTATTGTAAGACTTTATTAAAGCCGTCTGTAATAAATACAGATACAGCCTGTTCCGCTGAATCCGACCATATCGGGACCAACGTGTTCACTCATCCACTTGTCCGAATGTATTACTGTGCAGTAGGAAACAGCAGAAAAGTGCCCTGTTTTCGCAGTTTTATTTCACTCCAAATTTAAAGCGATATCCGTAGCTAGCCTGGTGACACTAGCCGAGAAAACTGCTTTGACGGGAAACATTTTAATACCTTTTTGTGGCGTATGCAGAATTGTCCTGACAACAATGCTTTTAGAACATTCGGACGAGTGGACGAGGCACACCACAAAAAGCTATCAAAATGTTAACCGTCAACTGAGCGTCTTCTGCCAGTGTCACTAAGCAAGTTACGGAAATCTCTTCATATTTGGAGTGCAATAAAAATAAGAAAACAGTGCACCTTTCTGCTGTTTCTAGGGCACAGTAACACATTCGGGCAAGTGAATGAGCGAACGCGTTCACATCAATGACATGTGAATTTGCCCTTAAGGACAGGCCTTTATATTATACATAGTGTTTGATTCCGTTCAACAGAGCTGGTCGCATTGTACTGCGGGTCACTTTACCCAATNACAGTAACACAATCGGGCAAGTGAATGAGCGAACGCGTTCACATCAATGACATGTGAATTTGCCCTTAAGGACAGGCCTTTATATTATACATAGTGTTTGATTCCGTTCAACAGAGCTGGTCGCATTGTACAGCGGGTCACTTTACCCAATGGTCCTATTAAGTAAATCGGCCATAGCACGATGAGTTGAATTAAGTTGCTAGAAACAGCGAGGCGCCTATGATAGAGCTTTGGTGTCGTGAAGCTCTATCACAACTAATTACAACGTGCGGAGAACATTCTTGTTATAACTAAATCTTGAATGTTTCGGTAGTCAACTAGAACTGGGTCGCGTATTTCCTCAAATCACGCAGGAATCCGTTACCGTCTTACACAAAAGCTAGTCGCAAGCAGGAGCTTCTCATCCTCGAATCTCTTTTTGTCTAAATAGTTTCGTTTGAACAACGTAGAGGAAGGCCGGGACCGTGTGTTTCTAAGTGTAACTTCTAACCCAAAGTACAGTTCCATAGTTTGGTCTACCCATAATTACGTTTTCTTGTATACACGAACTTAGTGAAAAAGTGTAGCCAAGATAACGTTTTCCTTATGTAAAGCTTATAGCAAGCATTCTTCCAGGGAGGTTTAATGGAAGGAGGAAACGAAAAGCCTCGGCGACGAAGCTGAAATTTCCGACATGGTTGAAACCTGTCTGGTTGCGCATAAGTACTGCAATACTATATTGGAATTTTTTGTTGCACGCCAAAGATACATCGCTATGTACTGAAGTGTGTGCGCGCCCAGGAGCAAGCCGGGATCGCCGCACACCGAGCTGTAGGCATAAGGAATGGCTGGAAGGTTATGAAAGCCAGGAGGCTGCAGCATCATGGTTGGATAGAGCAGCAAGTAAAAGAAAATACAGTTTTTGGGCCTATCTGACAAATTTTGTACATTATTAGCTTTCTTTTGCTAATAATCGTAGCAAAACTGCACTCAACTCTCTTTTTATATCGATTGTGGAACATTTTTTTTGCCGTAAAACGTGTCACCAGAAATGAGCCTCAAGAGAAAAAGTAGAAGGCTGGCATGCCGGCTGTATTCCTTTAAACCTCCTCGCATTCTACCTTCAACTTCTAAACAAAGTAAAGTTCGGTCGTAAAGTCTGACGAGAGTAACGTTTTCATTTGTAGAGGAATAAGGTTCAAGCCTCCACCAAATTTACCTTTACAATTTTCATAATAAGTTTTAAATAATTTTCGATCTCATTCATAATTTCATAGTCTACTCTCACCGCTTTAATTTATTTTAATAATTTAAAAATTGACATTAATCACAGCTGCGTGTTATTAAACAGTTTACAAAGAATTGCAGACCAGTTTGTTTTATCACGCGTCCAACTCTTACCGCTCGGCATATAAAGTTCGCACAACCGCTGCCAGACGTCAGTTACCAAGCTGAGCCTTATAAACACTGTTTTAGTCAGAGCATTACGTAGGCGTGCAAGGCGTGAACTCAGAAGAATAAAAATGGAATCTCATTGACGTTTTTAAGTCTTGTTTTATATATTAACTGCGTAAATCGCTTTATTGGAGGTCAAGTTGTTACTTCCTGGAGTTAACCAAATCTCGCATAAATGAAAGTTATGCCCTAAAAAATACAACTAGGTACGTAACTAACCGCATTTTGCTTGAATTCATGCAATACTTTAAAAGTTATGAGTTGTTCTGTATTTTGAACCAATTTTTACTGTCAAGCACTTTAATTTCAGGTCGCTGAAAGTGCACATTTACGGAGAAAAACAATGTTTAAACAACGCTTACCATTCACGGAGAGGGGTCGAAATCGGAAATTGAAGAAGCCCATTCCCAGAGTGGGGCCGAAACCGAGGGTTCAAAAGGTAAATCCCTTTTAGAAGATCACAGGCACGCCCTATAAGGGGAGACGCACAATCTTACTTCCATTAAAATCTTCCTGAGACTGACTGCCTCTTTCTTGAACAAAATCTAAGCTGTAAACCTTCCAGTCTTCCCCTCATCTTATGTCGTCCTATCATATTTCAATTTCTAAAATTTGGTCCCCTTAGCTCAGCGAAATCAACTAAACCCTCAGATTATTGGGTAAAGGACACGGAACTTTCGCCATCTGTACTTTTTGTTAGACCAGTGAGAACTCTTTGTCATCCGCACTAAAAACAATTTTTGTATACTCGTCTATGAAGCATATGATCTACCCAATATCTTTGCTTTCCTTGCACGCTTCATCTACAATGATGAAATAATGTAAACATCCCTCGAACCTTTCCCTCACGAGGAGCATACATAGACCGTAAGCCCGCTGTCCTTCCCAGTCTTATGACTATCGATGCAATCTTTTTGCTCAAGCCCGTCAATTTTGCTGTCACGGCTTTGCGTAGAATTATAGTGGATGTGAATATGGCCCAAGGGATCTCCATTCTTGAAGCTTGTTCTCAAAAAGCTTTAAGAGAGAACGGTTACTGTGCTCTTTGTAACAGAATATTTTCGTAAGAGCTTTGTGTATATTTATCTTAGATGATGACAAGGCCAAATAAATTAATTTAATTAATTAATAAGAATGCACACATACAGTATATATACATCAGAATATAAATTAAATAAAATGTAAGATTATCATAAGACATCAAACGTACAAACAAACAGTGTATTATTATATAAACTGGAGTGTCCAGCCATCACAAAGATTGCATCTACAGAGAAGTACGTTTTAGATGGAAAATTCGCATGAGCAGATGCGTTGCAGGAGTTGAACCCAGTCTTGTCGAAGGTTCAGTCCAGTCCAACTTTAAATGGTCAGTCCCCGCCTGACGTCAGCGCGATTCTCGTCATCTGGTCCGTTCCTCTCGAATTTAAATTCAGCAGCGGTGCTGCGCCAGCTTATGCGCCTATTATTTTTTGGTGACTAAATTTATAGATCTGAGCCACTGTATGATCATGATGGTGTGTCCTTTTGCGCAAAGTACATCAACAGAAGATCCTGTTGTTGAATAACCCTTTCATATACCGGGTGTTTTTTAAGGCGGACAGATTTCAACCATAGGTAGAACAACTCAAAATTAATTGTTTTTCACGAATGATAAAATGCATAAAGCTCCTTAGTTTTCGAGTTATAATGACTTGAAGAAATTTAAAGCTTTAAGAAGGATACTTTGTGCGCGCCAATAATAAGGCTAAATTTGATCGTTTAGCACGTTTTCCGACCACATTCCTGCCCATGCGTTTACACTGTATCGATGTTGATGAATATTTGGGCGACGACAAGAGGATTATTGAGCCTGAGCCCAATGATGATCATATATTGTATATGTCAAACCCCCTTCGCTTGTAAAATACGCTACATCTGTGGAAAAGAATCAGCTTGGAGAAGCTGAGATCCCTTGTTCTCTGCTGCATGAGCCGCTCTGAAAATTGTACGCAAGGTCCAAAATCTGGTGGCTGCAACCATTGCATTTTTGGAAACGACACGGACGTAAACTCTAACGACGTAGTGTCTGCCACACAGTAGTGTGATTACATTGAATGCTTAGTTTGAAACTGTAGATATGTTTCCTAACCACGAAATATGTGCAGTTTTTATTGTAAAAAATAATGTAAATTGCATTGGTGGAGTCAGAAACGTGCGGAAATATCAAAACTATTGCTAACATTGGCGCGCACGTAGTAAAAACCTTGAAGCTTTAAATTTCTTTATGGCATTATAACTCGAAAACTAAGGAGCGTAAGGCATTTTATCATTCATGAAAATTGATTTATTTTGAGTTTTTCTACCTATGCTTGAAATTTTTCCGCCTAACCCAAGAAAAACACCCGGTATATACATGCAAGTTAAAATGTGATGCTGCATGCAGACAGATGCTTCTACTTAATGACGCTTGGCGGTCGCGTACTCAATTGTATGCTGTGCGATGTTTCACCGGTGGATTGGGCGAGCAGCCAATCTGTAAGTTGGGTGGTAGTCTGATTGCGTTGCTCTCAACTTGCAGGAAGTTTAGGAGTCCTTGCTGATCCTGTTATCTGGTTTATCAGAAGCTCCAGAAGTATCAGTTTATAAGAAGGTAACAAACACCGGAATCTACTTTAAATGCCAGCAGTGAAGCCTCCAGCGCTACAAAGACAGGACTGGTAAAGCACTCATCCTCCGATACTACAAATTTTTTTCTACCTTGAACAACTTTCATATCGCCAAAGCAAATCTCAAACAAGCCCTAATCAAGAACGGGTACTCCAACCAACAGTTCAATTTAATCATGCGACAATAAATACAAAGACCAAGCAGTTCCACCTAAAGAAGCACAAACCTCAGTCGGAACTACTCACACAGTTTTCAACGAGAACTAAATGTCTGCAGCGTACAAAACTGACGAAAGAGTACTCAAACAAATTGTAAAGAGTAACGTAGTCTGTATCAATGGCAATGATCAATTACGACTCCTGGTATACTACAAGAGCCCCTATATCTACCAACTCGTCTTCAGAAACAACAGCAATATATAATGCACCTCTCCTCAAGCAAACTGATGTAATTTACTAGTGCAACTGTCAGCGTGAAGACTGTGAGCTTCATAATACCTCGCATATTGGCATGACTGTCCAGAAGGTTTGCTATGCATCTTCAAAACGGATCTATACAGAATCACACGCAGCAGCATCACAACACTAGCTAGGCAAGAGAAATGCTAGTAGCAGGTAGGACCATTCTCTACCGCAATGGCAACTATCAACGCCTACAGGTAATGGAATCCCTACATATTAGAGCAAAGCGACCAGTCATAAACAACCAGATAGGCCGGTGAGCGGAGTGAAGAGCGAAAAATATGCAGATGATGGTGGAAGAGTCGTTAGTACAGATGGAAGCTGAAGAAAGGATGAAACGGAAACGAAGTAAGAGAGAAAACAACCGGTCAATGCCGGTTTCTGTAACACTTCTTGATTGCCATCTTATCCAGTATTGCTAAAGTGAAGAACAGGGGGTGGTCATCAGACCGATATTGCGTCTGTTGTCTGTGTCTGTACTTGCTGGTTGTGGTCATCTGTTAACGATAGAGTGGTTGTATATGTTAATGTGCTGCATATTTGCTTGAGGACATGTTGTGTTTGTATAATCTACCTTCGCGCAATATTAATTGGTTCATTATATCTGGGCGAGTGATCTCTGTAACATTTTCCCAAATCTTTTGAGCCTGCGCTTGTAGTGTAATGTTGATAGGGAGTAGATGTGTACTGCAATTACTGCTGCGCTATGGATGGAACTGTCTGTGTTGGTTTCGTGGACATTGTAATTGAAAATTTCGATTGATTGGTGTTGTTGGATTCCGTGTTAATTGATCAGGATAATATCTGGGTTCAGTCTCAAGTAGTAGTTTGTTAGTGACTGTTTATAAGGACTCCAGTACCTGACATTATGTTCAATTATCGTGAGCTTTATTAGGTATTGCTGCTCTGCGCCTTAGCCCGTTGTATGTGGGGTGTTTTTTTTTTCTCGACCATAGCGGATTTTTTTAAAGGGTCCTGAAGTCATGTAGAGTATATTCTTTTTCTTTTCCCATAACTGTTTTTTGTGTATCAACTGTTCGACCATTTTTGTGACATGTGTGGGTTTCAGTGACTGATTTCATAGTTTAGTTATCCTGACTGTAAGTATGGTTTAAGTTTGGCTGGGTAAAGGTCTGTCTAAAGTACGGTGCTGCTTGCGTTACTGTCCAAGTTTCGTTTGGTGATCTATGTCTCTCCTTCCTCTTGCTTTCGTTTTGGCTGGTCTCGTTTTGGCTGTTCTCTCTCTATGTCCATTTGGTCTTCATCATAATGGTCATAAAGAAGAAATGTGAAGCTTCAAGTAGGATACTACGTGCGCGCCAATGTTAGCACTAGTTTTGATAGTTCCGCACGTTTCTGACTCCACCAAAGCAATTTACATTATTTTTACAAAAAAACTGCACATATTTCGTGGTTAGGAAACATATCTACAGTTTCAATCTTAGCATTCAATGTAATCACACTACTGTGTGGCAGACACTACGTCGTAAGAGTTTACGTCCGTGTCGTTTCCAAAAATGCAGTGGTTGCAGCCACCAGATTTTGGACCTTGCGTACAATTTTCAGAGCGGCTCATGCAGCAGAGAACAAGGGATCTCAGCTTCTCCAAGCTGATTCTTTTCCACTGATGTAGCGTATTTTACAAGCGAAGGGGGTTTGACATATACAATATATGATCATCATTGGGCTCAGGCTCAATAATCCTCTTGTCATCGCCTAAATAATCATCAACATCGATACAGTGTAAACGCATGGGCAGGAATGTGGTCGGAAAACGTGCTAAATGATCAAATTTAGCCCCAACATTGGCGCGCACAAAGTATCCTTCTTAAAGCTTTAAATTTCTTCAAGTCATTATAACTCCAAATACTAAGAAGCTTTGGGCATTTTATCATTCGTGAAAATCAATTTTATTTGAGTTTTTCTACCTATGGTTGAAATCTGTCCGCCTAAAAAACACCCGGTATATATAATGTAAGCGACGCTACTTCGGAACGCAAGTGAAAAATTTAACATACTTTTAACAATAATGAAAACGGTCTTGTGATTTATTATAACTGTAGATGCTATTTAATGCTGCAGATAAAACGCATTGGTTATTAAGTAAGAATGATTTACGATTTAGTGAGCAGTGAATCATGCATGAATGAAACAGGCATACGGGAATTACCCAATTGCCGAAGCAACTCTTTTTCCGAGCAAACATCAGTATTTGATAGGTGAAAATAATAATTCCATCAAATAATAACTGTTTGTTCGGAAATAGAGTTAATTCGGCATTTGGGTAATTCCCCTTGATGAGCGAAGAAGTAACTTAATAAAGGAAACGCAATGGCGGGAATGCAAACGACCTCCAGAGCATACAAAGCCAGCAGCACGCCAGCTATGACAGAGGACAAGGAAAGACCTTGCACCTATTTGCATGGGCGACCTGACGGGGCAGGCGGGGGCTGCTGAGAATGCCGTTATGGAAGCGCCAGGTCACGGGGTGAGGGTCACATCTCTGTACAGCTGAGGCGTACAGCCTGTCTCACGAGTTACACATGCCACAACTGTAGTGTGAGGCCTGCTACGCGAGTTACTCAGGCAACAGAGCTTTAGTGTGAGGCCTGCTGCACCAGTTACTCACGGAAGAGCTGAAGTCTGAGTCCTGATACACCAGTTACTCAAGGAAGAGCTGAAGTCTTAGTCCTGATACACCAGATACTCACGGAAGAGCTGAAGTCTGAGTCCTGATACACCAGATACTCACGGAAGAGCTGAAGTCTGAGTCCTGATACACCAGTTACTCACGGAAGAGCTGAAGTCTGAGTCCTGATACGCCAGTTACTCACGGAAGAGCTGAAGTCTGAGTCCTGATACA
>LQNS02278078.1:10776680-10788005 GCA_001587735.2 Parhyale hawaiensis | reverse complement strand
AAAAAGTGTTTTAAAGAATACGTCATGCAAGTGTATTAGCTTTTGCTCAGTGTTGCCCCAAAAGTTTATTTCTCAGTGACTACGCACATGCAGTATTCTACAGTGTACTAGTCTGCCAAATACTTGTAATGTGTCAAATGTATCTGTGTGTAAAAAACTTATTACCAGTCACGCAGTGCCACTGTGTGGTTGAAGTCTGATTGAGCAGCTGCGCTGCCTGTGCAATATTCTCGAAAAGTTATAGAGCACGAGTACTGTCCGTATCTCCGACCGACCACCCCTACTAGAGAAGAGAGCCCCTTCAATGAGCACCCGTGTGAAAGGTTAAGTTAGGCCGGGACTGGTTCTGCTAGCGTTCCTAAGTGTTTTTACTGCATTTATGTGGGTTTTTAGTATTTTTATTGGTTTTTAATGATTAGTTAAGAATTTTTCTATGGTATAAGTTTTTTTTTTACTTAGCGTCAATCTTTGATTTGCCTTACTTAGCGTCAATTTTAAATCGTATATTTAGTTGTTTTTTTTTTGCAGAACCAGACCTTGCCTTTTACCTAACATTATGAGAAAAAGGTCAATAGACGTTAGCAGAACCAGATCTTGCCTTATACCTAACGTTACACGTACGTATTCATTGGCCTGTAGGCTATTACACTTAAAAGCCCTACATGCTAATAATTACACCTAATGAAAAAAAATACTCTTAATGACCTCATTTACGTCTAAATCCTTCAATAGCTATATATATATAGGTACACAGTACTCGAGCACTATATATATATATATATTTCAATCAGTCGGTAATATGACTGATAGTTGACGTCAGTCGGTATTTTTCAGTGCCCTCCTCCCCCCCCCCCCAATGTTATATACTTCGCGACATCCCTGCCTACATCTTATTAGTAACAGGGGACTAATTTTTTGCCCCGGGGAGCTTAGCAGAAGAGGTGAGTTACGTTAGATATGGTGAATTGCATTAGCTGTCGTGCGTCATGTTAGATGAGGTGCTCCACAAGTTCGCTTAATTAGATGGAATAGTTAGGTTAGAGGATGTGCGGTAGGTACAACCGTTACGGTAATTAAACTTCGTAAGGTAGTTGTGGGGTATAGGTCATAAAACATATGGAGCATTAGTTGTTTGACTAGCGTTAGCTTAGACGATACATGTTGAGGAAAACGTACGTTGTTGAGTTAGCGTTAGCTTAGACGATTATTGTTAAGGAAAACGTGCATTGTTGAGTTATAGAGTTCGCCAGTGTTTAAGCGACTGGCGTTAACTTAGACGGTGTGGGTTCTGTTAGAAGAGCTGCAGTAGGTTAAAATTAGTTGTAGTTGTCACAGCGTATAGGTCTGGTACATTTTCACAAGTAAAGACACTTATCAACCCTGGAATTTTCACGAGTCCCGCTAGTATCGATTATTGCGCGAATTGTTTCACGCGCGGCTCCGCTAGTAGCTACATAGTAGCTAAAAGAAAACATATTCGGTTAATTTCTCCTCTCGCAACAGGGTTATCTTCTGTGCTCAAAATGGCGTTGTATTTGCTCAGGCATCACACTGTAGACAGTAGAGGCGGATGCTTTGGCGGCAGTGCAATCGCTTCAAAAAAGACTTCAGAGCAAAAAAAGCCCAACCCTACCCTTTCTGTTTACCCGTGCCGTATCATAGCTACGCACTTGGACTTATTAGGAATGCCATCTGCTGCCTGCAAAGTGAATAGAATGTTGTGAAATAAATGAAAACCCGTAGGTAGATATGATACGGGGGAAATAATTCATACGTGAAGCCAAATCTTTAAATTTGTTCTATCTATTATTGAAGAGCGTGACACAAAAGGTAGGTAGGTACGTATGTACTAACGGGGCCCGTGGGAATTCCACGGTTCTCTATTTTTTCTTTCATAGTGCAACGAACATATTCAACGCTATGACAGTGTACACAATCTTAATTTAAACATATAAAGCACCTTTTTTGACCTACGATTCTTGAGAAGCGTCATGTACATCGATGTCGGGTGGTCAATTACAACTTTTGTCGGTGTTATCAGCATAGAACTAACTCGATTAATATTCGGTTACCATGCCATAGCCATGGCTTCATCTTGCACACTATTAAGCTGCTCCGAAACACCGTCGTAGTTTCAAACTATTAGAATTTTTACACTATAGTAAACTATTCAGTGTAAGAGTCTTATTTTGATTTCTGATATCTAAAATTCAGTATCTCTCTACTTTCTTGTTACTAATTCACATTACGCTAGTGTACCTTGGATATGTGCAATATGTTAGGTGATCTGTCGAGCTTGTCAATTTATATTCATCTTTTTATTTACCTATGGAAGTGGTAAACCTATCCGCAGCCAAGCATTTTCATTATCATCTGGAAATAGTTGTGCAATTGTGCAACAAATCTGGTTAGTTAATTCTTTCACGACTATTACACAGATTTGCCCTTGCTTTCAATATCACACAAATTTTAATTTTTCTCTCCTCTCTTCTTGTACCTGCAATGGCGAAACGCATTGATATTCCACGGATATCAATTACTATTATTTTTTATTATGTATAGCTGTGCAAGTAATGTACAACGCAAACTAAATCACACTCGACCAATCTTGTTTACAAGCGCGTCTTGTTCAGCAAACCGCATTCCCTGTTGCTCATCTTTTCCATTTTTCTTTTCATGGGCTCGGTCATCATGGGAATTTTTATCTATTTATCTCTCAGCACCACAAAGGACAACGTTATCAAGGATTTCCATGAAATGTACAGGAACTGTGTCAAATGGCTTTAGAAATATGATTAACTTCTGGTGGCCCTTCGTCAGCCCTTCTACTTGCTGTCCGCTAGCCTGCTCGTATTTTGGCTACATCACTCAATTGTTTTGGGTGACTCTTCATCAAATTAACAGCAACTGTTAGGAATGCCACGAAGAGCAGTTGTTGAACAAATTTTGGCGATGATCCGTTTGTCTCTTTATATTTTGTCTGTCAATCTTCCATGCTGTGAACAGTGCGTTGCTTGGTGGAGTTTGCGGCTCTGTGAATGTGAACATAGCTCCAGTCGACTAGAACTACAATAATTTCATGTGACGACTGAGAAGCTGGAAAAGAATGTGTAGTAGTAGGAACCTGTCGAAATTACAGAGAGCAAAAACATTGTTTTTCAATAAAATCTCAGACCCTCATCATCTATACAAACAGATTCAAACCTTTCAACATTTAGCAAAACTTTGGACTCTAATGCCAAATTAATTTCTTTTGAATGGGCAGTTTTTATGTATATAAGACGCTTGTCCAATGTTTCTTATTAGCCAGAGTTCAGGAACCTTCCTGTATAAAATTTGAAAGGCGTATCTTGTATACCGATCGCAATGTGATTGCTCCGCAGCATTCGAAAATTTTCGTCCTGAAGAAGGCCCTAATTTAAACAGCGCTGAAAGCTTGGCCCAACAAAAAGAAGCCTGGAGACGTTCAGATTTTTCAAAATGATGAAGTTCGTCGACTGAACAAAGAAATCTAAGCTGCAGCCCTGCAAAACTTGATGATCTTGTGCAATAACCAAGGAGCTTGTATATATCTCTATTGAAGCTCCTTGGCAATAACTGAAAAGCTGATTTGAAGAGAGCTAGATGCCAGGAACTCAAAGAAAGTTCAGAGGTCGAAACCAAAGTCGAAGCATTGTTCTTCAACATATTCTGAGACTTGTGTCGTACAAATGAAGCGCAAAAATGAAAAAAAAAACAAAAATTAGGAAATGCGAAGATTACAACGCGCCAAAGTACGTTCTGGTTAATCATTTTCCCTCACTTGGATACGTATGGGACCCCAGGAAAGTAAACATTACAAGATATGAAGAACGGCATGGTATGTGTGATACGTATAAAATGAACTTCATGTGTTTCCATCGAAACTAACTGAAATTTTTTTAAAGAGCGAGCGCAAGAAGACAGATATGGCTGCACTTCCTTCCTGCGAAAATCAGAGCTTCTTGCAAGTTAGAGCTTCCGCTAATACCAAGGAGCTCCTTGGCTAATGCTGAAGAAGTGTAACGTGCAGACACGCGAACGGACAGACGGACGGATGGAGCCTCAAGCAGAATTATATTATAGATAGATAAAACAGTGATTTTTCTTTATCCTTTGTAAGACAGGTTTTACCTAAATGTAGCGTAATGCTTACGACAATGCACTGGTCTCGTTTGCAGGGGTCTACACTGAACAGTTATGGGGAACTAATGTACTGTTCTAACGTACCCCTGCCGGTCTGAACTATATATATAGAGTTTGTCACTCAACCCTTGAAGAATTAAGTCTAACGTAAGTTTCAAAATCCGTTGTGCAGATGCGGGGTCAGTACAAAGTTCTGCTCCCGGACGGCAGGACACAAGTGGTCACCTACTACGATGATGGCGGTGGCTTCAAGGCTGACGTCACATATGAATAACGATTTTTGCCTATAGAAATTGTTTGTAACTGTTGTGGAAACTGAACATAGAGTTCGTTTAGCGCAATGAAAAGTTTGCAGTTTGTTGATACTGAAGGTGTGAACGAGAGCTGAGAGCAGTTATTGCAACGGCAACTTTTCCAAATTTTTGTTACGTGCGGAATCTCTACAGAGAAACCAAACGTTCTGGTAATCGTTGTTAATACTTTGAACGAAGTTAGGGCTGTTTTGTGTTAAGTTAGGGATAAGAAGACTATTGCTCAAAGGAATAGCAAATGAGAATTGTAACAACGGCAGCTCACAGCAATGACTTGGAGCTCATGAAAGATACTGGGCCGGATAGCACTCCCAGTCGATTTTCTGAGGCAAACTGTAGACGTTCTCACTTTGGTACACGCTTTTAATAATAAATCATTATAACCTGCGAGTGATTTACATTCTTTATTTTTTGCTTTGCATTGGTAAACTGGGCATTGTTTTTGTTCGTCAGCATTTGAATGCATTTTGCTGGCTAGTTAAAAAAAAATCTATTATGCTTATTCTCCTGACTTAGGGCATTCATTCTCAGTGCAATAAAATACTGCTTATCGTGATAAAGAATTTGCAGTTCGTTTGCTTTAGTTATAACTAAAAAGACAATAAAAATTGACTAATTGATGTGTGTCGCCTTACTAACCATACAGTTAAGTATATGTAGAGTGAGCAATGATGAACTGCATATCATGTCAAGTTCAGCCTGAGCAACAGTTTGGAAACCCAGTACCTTTGGTTCTAAAATATCATTCTAGTGATGCGACAAAGTTTGCGATTATTTTTGACGAAAGCAATAAAGCTGCAAGGGAAATTATCTATAGGTGAGAAGTGCCCGGTGATGCTGCTCACACGGTGCAACTCACTTCTTCTCTGTATGATTTCTGTCTTAAGGAATGTGTCAGTATCTTGCAATAGTCATATTTTTCATAGTTACGTTATTTGCCACCAATGTTTCGGAAGTTTTGCAGAAATATTATATAAGAAAAATCAAAGATGTTATTTCAAAATACTTGTGTGCGTAGTTTATCGTTGTATCATTTTGTGCTATAGACTTCCAACTTCGTGCCTGCCCAACATGGGCGCGTCACGTCACCAGCCGACACGTTATGCTGCACACTGGCGCCACGTAAATAATTTCACAACAGCCCAGCACACTAGACGGATGTTACGAATTAAACCAAAGCTTATCTACATTGAACCTTCTACTATAATAGAGATAGACTTCTCTCAACTTGTCTGGTAACTAATCTTTAGTTTTAACTTGAAATATTTCCTTAAAAAGTATATTTAAACCATTTACACCAGTAAAACTTGCAAGCATAAATAAGCTACTTGCACCTTTCGGTGACGAGGGATTCCGTTAGAGTGAAATAAAGAATAATCTGAATGAAATTCATATTCATACCACCCCGAACTGCTATCTAACTTCATATCCTCAAAAAATTATTATGGTTGTGAAAATATTTTGAACTAGAGCACTCTGAGAGGACATAGCTCCACCAAGCAAGGCAGCGGCAGTGATAAAATGAAATTCAAATCTGAAACTACGATTTCCTCTGGATAAGCACCAAAATTTGATCATTTGTGCCTTCTGACAGTAATAACAGATTCTGTAATTTGCTTGGAGGACTGTTTATAACTTTTCGAGTATGTTGCCAACAAACATTCTGACCAATATAAGTCTAACACAAAATAGACTAACCGACCATTACGAAAATTGATCATTTAAATCTTTTAACACTTTGCTAACAATTCCAGTAAATGCCATAAAGAACCGTTTTTCATTCAAAGATTGGAGGACTTCCAGGTTGAATCATTTTGAAGATATAAGTTAGAACGCCTTCTGGGTATTGTAGTTTATTGGACCCCCGGCTGGAGCTATCTGATCAGTAGGCCAACGAATACGTTGTGAAAACTGTGATGCTGTGTATATTAGAGAGACGCATAAGTTGCGGAAAGAATGAAGGAACATGCCAACAATAGTACACAAAATATTCAAGCATCTCTTGTGAATGACCACGTGAAGTCAATTAATCATCAAATGTCACTTGATTTTTCAAAAGTTCTTTTCCATGTGTCAAATTCCAAGTCAAAAGGACTTTTAGAAGCTGCCATTCTCTTGCAATCGAAATTCTATCATTAGACAAGTTCACTTTTCCGAAGCTTACTGCCCCGTCTTACAATAATAGAAAAACTGAATTTCTGTGGCATTCATTTTATTTGGTTATACGTAATTATTTTTTATGTTTTGTTGGTAGATAGGACCCTAACTTTGAGCAGATAGGTTCAGCCGGTTAAAATTTCGTTCTCTTGAAGACGAGTCATGTACAATGGCTCGAAAGCTCGGGGTCATTTAAACTACAAAACCCAGAAGGCGTTCTAACTTATACTAACAAAGAGCCATTTAAAACTTTTTTGGGCTATATTGCTAATAAACATATAATCAAGATATAGAGATAAGAAACAAACGAACAAACAAATCATCTTCGTGATGTACCTAGCGTCTGATATAAATCTAATAAAAATCCGTCCATAATATTTTGAGTTATGATGTTAAGAAAACGAGGCAGGCAAACACACGGTTGAACGAATCTTCACCAAAAGTTAATCATCTGTTACTGCTGACTTGCTTAGCAATCTCTGCTAATTTTCTGAAGATCCATTTATAACTTTTTGAGTTATCTTGGTGACAGACAAAAAGCCAAACAGACAGACGGACACGAAAAAAACACATAACCTCCGTGGCGGAGGTAATTAACAGATTGAAGTTGTCAGAAGATGCATTCAAGACACGGATTAAATGAAATTTCCTTGTTAACAATATGACACGCGTCGGTTGTGTCTTCCTCTCATTAATTAGTTTATACCTTTACATCTGGGCCATGAAATGACTGCAAAAGTTCGCATCTCATCTTATTTATTGCTTTCGCAGTTGTGATTCTGTCCTGCAATGCTCTGTACTCGCCACAACGTAAAGACTGTGTTTTCATCCAATGTTATCCAATACGACACACTGCATTATCCTTCTCAAGGAATAATGTTTTCGTTTTTTATCTGGGAAGATTTTCAATGAAATTTTATATGAAAACCAATTCTCAATAAAACAGGCACGGTAACATTGAAGTTTCACCTATAAGTACAAGAATCGTAATTATATCGGACCGAAGAACGTCTCAGTCCGATTAAAAATGAACAGGATATAAATAGCAGCTGGGACTCAACAATGTGACTTAGAAATAAGTTGGACAATGGAGTTAAGGCAGTCAGCAAGCTAAGTCTTGGGGTTCATTACCATGAATTTTTAGTACACATCTAAGGACATAATCGTTCTTTTGTACAAAGCACTATTGCGCCTGCGTTTAGAGATTACTGCGCAGTTCTGATCGCCACATCTGTGCAAAGGTAACGATGAAATGGAAATAATTCACCGCAAAGAGACATAAATGATAACTCTTCTGCAAAACATGATCGATAGGCGTCGCGATCGCTTGGAGAAAGAAGGACTCTTCTCTCTTGAGCAAAGACAGGCCAGAGAGCACCTAATGACGATATTCAGATACTTGAATAGCTTCCACGACATACCTATAGCGGGACCTTTTGACAGAGACGGTGATAATTTTTTATCACTTAGGAAACAACGACCAAAAAGTAAAATATTGAGGCCGAAGAACTACTCTAAGTCAACTGTTTTTCCCTTACTGCATAGTGAACATTTGGAATAAATTCCCAACCGAAACAGTCAGAACCTTCAAAAACTGTCTTAACAAACACTGGGAGCAACACCTTCCACAGTTACGAACTCCTCCTCCTCGACTCACAAACTCTTAACTGCCAAACCTCCAAAAGCCAGCTTAATCTATTATTTTTATACCCTAATTAACTTAACGTCCCTGAATCCCTGCGGGTCTGCAGCAACTAATCTTACTTGCATGATCATTTCTTTGGCTGAGGTTTTTCTTCAGACTTCTAAATGAGTTTAGTATAACGACAACAGCTCATCGAGGGCTGGAGCGTTAGTTCCGGCTGCTCGCTTGAAATGGGCTTGCTGGTCCGTCTATTTATTGGCAGCCATCTAATCCAATAATCACGCTAATCGTAAAAGAAATTGAGATTAGGTGCCATCCTGCATACCATCATTTGGATAAATTATTGACTTAGGTGCAATAGCCATTATATTATCAATAGCAATAGCAGAGAGTTCAATTTGCCACGAGTTCAACATCAAAGCTTAAAGTTAACTGTTCGATACTATGTACTGCTGCGCCTCATACTAAACAATTTGTCACCCTGGCTGAGTTGTCAGTGATCAGGAAACTGTCGTCAATACTAATATAACCCTATAGAATGTCGGTTGAAGTTCATGGCTGTTATTTCAAGTAAAATTGCTGAATAAGTGGTGATTGAAAAAAAAAAACTATAGCAATTGTCGATAGTACTGGGTTGGCTACAGTTGAAACTTGAGAATAATAAATGGGTGAGAAAATATATAATAAATTTTTTAGTGTAAAGTAGAGCAATTTTATGCACGAAGACTTTGGAAAAGTCAATATTACATTCTATTGCGAATAGAGGGTAATAAATGTTTTAAATGGAACCGTTATCTACTTTCACAAAATATAATAAATTGTTAAGGAATTTTTGGAAATTTCTGCTTTCACTGAACATTTACCTATTTTATTACCTATTTTATTGGATCAGCGTGTTGTATTTTTTACTGAGACAATTCTACTCGGGTGATCTGTGCTTTGCTGTGCAATCTTGACTGACAAGAAAGTTTTAAACATTTTATTATGATATTCACTTGAGAAAAGATGCAACTGGAATGCTCCGAACTCTTATCTGTTCAATAATTTTTTGAAAGTTATATAATAATCCCTCTCAGATATTCTTTGAGGAAGGTGTAGCGTCGCGTTTACGCTCGCAACGAGACAAACTTTAACTACATTATTGTATACTTGCACCTTTCACAATATTTCACTAGCGTACCTATCGCTGCAATGAATGGTGTAAATAGTCTAAGGAACACGTAGGGGATAGTAATAGTACCAATGCAAGCGTACGTTTTCATTCAAAATTTCAGTGATTATTCGAATCGGAAATTCCTTACTATATTTAAACTACTTGTACTGTATATCCCAAAATTAGGTATGTTCAAACTTTACTAGCCCAATTTTATGTTTTTTTTTCAAAATCATGATATCTCTCGCTCAACAAAACTTTCTTAACCAACAGCTCATCTCTCGTGTTTTCCAAAAATTTTTAAAGGGTGACAAGTAACGGCAATTTTTGTTATTGCTGATAAAATCCACTTGGACCTTACTGTTATTCGTTGCTTTCTTAAAATTACTAAGACGTTTCCTTACTCGTTATAAAAAGTCACGGCTGTTACTTAAGTCGCTTCAGTGACTATAGTTACATGCCCATCTCTGTTGTAAACCTTCGTGCTCATATTCACTGAACGAGATAAGTCTTTTTATTTTAGTAAATGCTGTGAATAAATACTGTAGTTTGGCTCATCCTTGAAATAATTGCAGACAGAGTACGGTATGTTAAGCAGCAAGCTTCAGAAAACGTGGTTCATAGATCATAAATACAGAATTAGACATCGATACAAGAAAAACGAGAGTTGTTTAACTGTTACACAACTTCAAAGTGCAAGTAAATGAATTGTTCCAGTATTAATTCAAGCAATCAAGCTTATTGTAGTAACACATTTTATTGGAAGTTTTTTCCGTAGCCCTTTCACTTTACTCGATTCCCAAACAGAGCGCAAGTCTCCCACCACAATTATTACACTATCCGATTCAATTTAAAAATTCTTTCCACCTTCCTAAAACTTGTAAGACAGTCACATGCCAACTTCCTTAGCACAATGCAGGAATAAAACTTTGTAACCGCATAAAACACTGTATTAAAATTCATCACAACGTTTCGACAAGGACACGTTGGTCATCATCAAGTTCTCGAAATTAAAAGTTTGAAATTTGTCAGCTGCAAAATGAATTAAATGGAAAGTAATTATACATACGTGTCAAACGTATGTATAATTTTGACAAGTATGTATAATTACTNTAAAATTCATCGCAACGTTTCGACCAGGACACGTTGGTCATCATCAAGTTCTCGAAATTAAAAGTTTGAAATTTGTCAGCTGCAAAATGAATTAAATGGAAAGTAATTATACATACGTGTCAAACGTATGTATAATTTTGACACGTATGTATCATTACTTTTTAATTATTTCTTTTTGCAGCTGACAAATTTCAAACTTTTGATTTCGAGAACCTGCTGATGACCAACGTGTCCTGGTCGCATGAGTCTGAACCCTGGACATTCTGGGTGATGGTAAGTGATGGTGATCGTGTACGCGCGGTGCGTGTGTGCCAAGAAGTGCTGTACAGTTTATATGTTGCGCAACAGAGAGTTCTACGAACAATTGTAAATAGTGCTGAGTTTTCTGGTGGATGGATGGGATTTTCAGTGACCGGATGCTTATAATCAATTTAATCATACTTTACGTTATGGCAACAAAGCATGTAGACTATACAAATAATAATACTCTGCAATGAGTGTTATACCATACAGATAATGTTATTAATTTAACTTAATGCTTTTACAGATGTGGTTTACTAGGTATCGGGGTTTGTTTTGTAGAAATGTTATCAATACTCTTTTATTTGGGATTTTCAGTAATAAAAAATAAACAATTATAGGTTGCTTTTCATGGGAACGAGTAGGACTACATAAGTTTAAGATCATATTGGAAATTTAATTTTAAAAACTGTGATACTCAAAGATTCAGATGAATTCATTTATTATATACCATGTATAGTACATAGTTACGCAATAAAATT
>LQNS02278078.1:10760863-10771703 GCA_001587735.2 Parhyale hawaiensis | reverse complement strand
CAAAGACCTCGAGGGCAGCTACAAAACAATGCAACCAATGTCTCTCATTGTTGTACACCTTATAAAACATACAGAGGCCGGCAACCCCACTCCTATAGGACAGATTAACCAAATCACTTCCAGCGCATAGCCTGCTGACTGAACTAGCAAGTCGATCCAGCCGACGCAAGTGACTGTCAGGACCTGAAGCCCTTACCGGTGAGCAACACTCTAAGACAGGCAGCAAAACGCTTAAAAGCATCTGAGAACTACTTCTTCTTCACCAGACACAGAATTTACCTTGCGCAGGAGCCCTATCTTACTAGAAGCTTATGACACCAGTCGCCTTATACGAGGCTCAAAAGTACACCTCTCACCAAAGACAACACCGAGAATCTCCAAGGAGCTAGACTCCTGAAGCAAAGTGTCATCTATTTTCAAATGTGGATGCTGCAGTAAAAGTGACCGAGACAGACTGACAATCATAATCTTGGTCTTACTGGCATTCAGTTTCATATTCCAGGCCGAGCACCTTGCAATAATGCACGACAGGTCCCTATTCAGAGACTGGGCGACAACATTCCGCATGCTGGGGGTAAGTATCATTGCTGTCAAAGCGGAATCGTCAGCATAGTTGATCATCATGTTCCCTTCCAAAGAGAGCATGTCGCTAGTGTACAGAACGAACAACAGCGGGCCAAGTTCTCTACCCTAGGGGATGCCAAACTCCACCGCGATTGAGGCACTCAATCAACCGTCAACTGACACCCTGGTGTTCATTCAGAGACAAAACTACGAATGACTGACAGAACTGAACCACCCACGCCAAACGACTCCAATTTTTAACTTATATAGTAGACCCCTGTGGTTGACCTTGTAACACTAATATAAACAGAACGATGAAAGATTCTATTCGGAAGGAGAACTTCACAAGACTCGTCATCCTAAAATCCCATCTCAACGGGGCAACACCATCAAGACCATTAACCCCTGGGCCGTCCATGTTGTGTGCTACTCTGCTGACATCAGCATTGGATCAAGAAAGGCTGCACTGACGTGGATATCAAACTCGAAAGCTCATGACGATCCCTCGAGCACTGCACCCTAGATCCTGCTCAGACAGATTCTACCTTCACAGAAGAGGGGGCAGTGGCCTCGTCAGCATGGAGGACTGCGTCGAAACGTAAAAACGAGCTGTCTCCCAACACTTCAGAGAGAGCGACGACCCGTGGGCACGATACTTAATCGAGGCAAAGTCGCTGAAAGAGGCCAAGACGGCTGACCAGTTCAAACAGTGACGACGCCTCGATCGGACTAACAAATTGAAAAGCATGCAGTATCCGGCCAGTACCTCGAAGCTGTTCATAACAAAATCGTACCTGACTCATGGAACTGGCTTCTGAGGGGTGAGCTGAAACGGGAAACAGAAGGCACCATCCTGGCAGCTCAAGAGCAAGCCCCGAGAACCAGATATATCCAAAACAAAATCGATAGAAAAAACGTGCCAACAACCTGTAGAATTTACAGCGCTGCGGACGAAACCATCAACCACGTTATCAGCGAATGCGGTTTGTTGGCGCAAAAAGAATACAAGTACAGACACGATAAAGTTGCTCGACGCCTCCACTGGACCCCCCCCCCCCCTGGGGATGAATCCGTGCAAATCTACTGGGATAAAACGCAAGAAACTAACGGAGAAATCCACGCCAATAGACCGGAGAACGTCGTCAAAGACAAACACCACAGACTAAAGCAAACACGGTAAATCGGCCAAACTTATTGACGTCCCAATCCCCTTCGATTCCAGAATCGTGGACAAGGAAACGGAGGAGAAGGCAAAGTACCGCGACCTTACTATCGGACTCCAACGAAGGTGGCAGAGGAAGGTAGACGTCGTTCGTCTAGTTATCGGCGCTCTGGGATCAATGTCCAAGAACCTCAAGACTGCCCTGCGAGAGCTAAAATGAGGTCATATCCATCCAGGAACTCGCCAGAAAAGCGCGCTTCTTGGAACAACGCACATCATTAGCTAAGTGCTCTGAGCCTTAGGTTGCGGGAGGCAACCCGGCGCTAGAGCGTAGGACTGCAAATCGCTCAACCAATCCAAAGTTTGGGTTGTGAAATCACACCACCAAGCATTTGAAATCACCAAGCACACGCACCACGTTTCAGGCCGCCGTTCAGATGAGCATACTGCGCGTCTAGACCAAGCGGGTGACCAAGCAGCGGGCTGTGAATAATAATAATAATAATTTAATAATAATAATCGAACTCACAAATGGAAGAGCATGAAAATGTCCGGCCAGTACTTCGAAGCTGTTCAGGACAAAATCGTACCAGACTCTTGGAACTGGCTTCTGAGGGGTGAGCTGAAATGGGAACAGAAGGTACCATCATGGCAGCTCAAGAGCAAGCCCTCAAAACCAGGTACATGCCAAACAAGATCGACAAGAGAAACGTCCTTAGTACCTGTAGAATTTTCAGGAGCTCGGACGAAACCATCAACCACGTCATTAGCGAATGCGGAGTGCTGGCGCAAAAGGAGTTCAAGCGCAGGCATCATAAAGTTGCCTGACACCTTCACTGGACTCTCCTGCGGACCCATAGCTTCCCGGTCAGTGAGAGGTGGTTCGAGCACGAACCCGCCGCGCCCGTGGTTGAAAACGAAGCAGTTCTACTGGGACAAGAGGATGGAAGCCGACAGAGTACTTCACGCCAACCGACCAGACATCGTCGTAAAAGACAAACAGGAGAAGTCGGCCAAACTGATCGACATTTCAATCCCCTTCGGCTCCAGAATTGTGGACAAGGAGTCGGAGAAGAAGGAGAAGTACCGTGACCTTGCCATCGAACTTCAGAGACTGTGGCAGTAAAGTGGACGTCGTTCCAGTGGTAATAGGAGCTCTGGGGCAATGCCCAAGAATCTCAAGACTGCCCTGCGAGAGCTGAAGTGCGGCCATCTCCACCCAGGAACCCTCCAGAAGAGCGCTCTGGTTGGAACAGCGCATATCATTCACAAAGTGCTCTGAGCCTTAGGTCGCGGGATGTGACCCGGCGCCAGAGTGTGAAGCTGAACATCGCTCAACCGATCCAATTTGGGTCGTGAAATCCCCTCGATAATAATAATACAGGACAAAGTCTGAGTAGAATGTACAAAAAGGAATGTATTCTATTGAAGCTTTGGTAAATTTCGGCGCCAAAAAGAACACGTCCATAATATCTGTAAATCGGTATAATATATTACCATACAACAGCGAGGAGTTTAAACCAGCAGCGGTAAAGATATGACGTTAAACTAAACACCTTAGTTTTTCGCAACTAATAGTTTTGAAGGTTGTAGCCGATAACTTCGTGTCCAGCGCATTAATATTATTAATAATATTATAATAATAAGTTTATTGGCAACCAAGATTACGTACGAGCGACAATAGGCTAATTCACTAGACACAAAAAAGTAAAGCCATTAAATTATCACGGCATAACTTGCCCCAGTATAGTGGGTACGGAGGAAACTCACATAATGGGTTGGCAAGGCAAGTTAATTCATACACAAACGTCATACGAGCTACTGGCAACTCCCAACTGGTTCAGTTGACTATAAATGGGCAAAACATTCACCCTATTAGTATGACGCTGAATTTACAAGTTTGATTAGTAAAGTCACAGTAGATCAAATTTCAATCAGGTTACAATCAGGGTTCAGCAGAAATTTCACAACAGTACATGATAGGCTACGGAACAAGACCGGCCATAAATTGGGATAGATAGATATATAAAAAAAAAGAAATTCATGCAAACTTTCACTTATAATAGCCCATAATGGGGCTGAACCATTAATACTCCATCACAACACGGCGTTCACAATAAGGCAGAGATAGAGTCTAGCTCCTAATTAGGTCCCCCGTCTTATCCTCGTCTTTGCACTTTCACTGAAAAACCCCGTACTAAGGTGCAACAGCCTGGTAAAGAATATCAAATTCTACTCAAAGCCGCCCCAATGATTTAAGAATTAATTAATAACTTCAAACATCCATTGCTTCAAGACAATCTCACAGAAGTAGAACCAAGGGACATGCAGTATGTTAACAGAAACGGAGAGCCCATGCACGAAGTGCTCGCACACAGGATCAACGCGCACGGGAACAGCAAGTCGAGAAAGAAGAGGAAGAACAGATGAATGTAAGATCAGTAAAAGTATGAAATTGGAAAGAAGCACGGTGGGCACGAACGGGAAGACGTGGAGCAACAAGAGAAAGATCAACAGAAGAAAGATCAACAGAAGAAAGATAAACAGAAGAAAAATAAACAGAAGAAGGATAAACAGAAGAAAGATAAACAGAAGAAAGATAAACGGAAGAAAGATAAACAGAAGAAAGATAAACAGAGGAAAGATAAACAGAAGAAAAATTTCAGAAGAAGGATAAACAGAAGAAATATAAACGGAAGAAAGATAAACAGAAGAAAGATAAACAGAAGAAAAAAGATAAACAGAAGAAAGATAAACAGAAGAGAGATAAACAGAAGAAAGATAAACAGAAGAAAGATAAACAGAAGAAAGACAAACAGAAGAAAGATAAACAAAAGAAAAATAAACAGAAGAAGGATAAACGGAAGAAAGATAAACAGAAGAAAGATCAACAGAAGAAAGATGAACAGAAGAAAGATCAACAGAAGAAAGATCAACAGAAGAAAGATAAACAGAAGAAAGATAAACAGAAGAAAGATAAACAAAACAAAGATAAACAGAAGAAAGATAACCAGTAGAAAGGGAAACAGAAGAAAGGGAAACAGAAGAAAGGGAAACAGAAGAAAGGGAAACAAAGAAAGGGAAACAAAGAAAGGGAAACAGAAGAAAGGGAAACAGAAGAAAGGGAAACAAGGAAAGGGAAACAAAGAAAGGGAAACAGAAGAAACGGAAACAACGAAAGGGAAAGAAAGAAAGACAGAAAGGGAAACAGAAGAAAGAAAATCATAATGGTTGCGGGTAAAACTCCCGCATGCAGCTCACGGGGTCCCGAAGACGAAACAGCTTCCCACAGTGGCTGGGCGAATCTAACCAACCATAGTTTATAGGCTGTGAAACCGTACATAAACCTTTAGAGTGGCAAGGGCATTAGAATAAAAATGACGAAATCTACTAATTTAACAGAGGGAGAAGTAGGAGGAAACTGGAAGTGAGTCAAGTATACACATAGGAAACGCGCCCCAAACGCTTATGTAAGGCTAATACTTTACAATTGTCTCAGTGCTTCAGTTCATACAAAGGCGTTCAAATAGAACGAGATCTTATGCGAACACACAGCTTCTGGATCTAATATTCCAAAGATAAAAGATAAAATGAGCGAACTGTAAACGCACGTCACGGGCGATCACCACACATGGGCACAGTGACTCAGTTACAGAAGGGGAGACGAGCAAAATGGAGCTTTTGTGAAGATACAAAGAAACTGAGGGAACAATGTAATGGTTAATCTTCGTAACCACAAAGTAGTAGAACTAGCAAAGCTCGTAAGGACGCAGTATGAGGATTGTAACCCCAGACATCCATTAATTAAGGAGATTAAGCATAACGCAATTCGATATGGGAAAATAAAGAAGCGGTGCATGAAGACACTTACCCATCCACGACGTCACAGAGACTTATAACGCCATGGTCAGCACTACATAGCATTAACGTTAATTGATGAAAGATCGTAAATAAGCTCTGGAACAAAAGATAAAATTTGACTGTTGGGTCCCACAAAAGTTTCTATGATATACAAAAAATATAGTCAACTTGACTGTTTTTATACCAGATATTACTAATACAGACTTCGGCTTGTAGTCTATTCGGCAAAAGAATGTTGCCATCGTGACATGGCCCGAACATACGTGCGAGGGCGGAGAGCGGTTAAGGAAAATGAAGCGTCAGGGGCCCAGCTTTGAGCGGCTACAGCGGTACACTCCTCGACTCCCGTCGAATTTGTCTTCAAGCAACACAGAAACTGAATTGGTACGAAGGCATTGCAAGCGCCACGAAACAGTAGAAAATGATTAAAATTATGCCGTAGCTGGGTCTGGATAAAAATCACTGCAAGGAGCCTGACTGTAGATACTTCCGTAACATAATTTTAAAACTCTGTGATTCCCGAATTGTTTTTATTCATATTGGCAGGTTGTTCCAATATTTGATTGCTCTGTACGTGCTGAAATTTAGTTTTGGTGAATGGAATTGAAATATTCTCGGTGGTGCGGAATCTTGTGTGATAGTGATGGTCAATTTGCTGATGTTCTATTTTATTTTTAAAATAAAGGTGGCGGTCCTGTCTTAGTGGTAAAATAGCTAAACAGTGGTAAAATAGCGAATAATCATGTCAAAGGTCAAAAGAGAAGGTAACCGAGCGGTAAGAAGCTCCAGCGCTCTGTTCTGAGTTGTTTGGACCTTTCTCTTGTTCCCAGCACATGTGGCTCTCCAGGCCACCACACCGTACGTCAGGTGCGGGTATACGAGGCTGTAATATAACCTTAATAACGCGTGAGATGGTAAACAGTGAGCTAACTTATACATAATTCCTGTTGCTCTGCTGATCTTTGGTTAAATATTTCTAATATGATCGTTAAAACTCAAGTGGTCATCTATATAAATCCCTAAAAATTTAAAACTATGAAGCCGCTTGATTTCCTGCTTGCGTAATTGGATGCGTTTATCACAGGTTGAATTATAGTTATTATACGTAATGACCACGTAATTTGTTTTATCAATATTTAGAGATAGACGGTTTACCTTGAGCCACAAATATACTTGTATTGCACAGAAGCTCATAATTGGAATCGGCCATAAAAACAGTTGTGTCATCAGCAAAATGTACACATCTAAGTAGGGAGCATGCTGCTGACACGTCATTAATGTATATTACAAACAGTAATGGACCTAAAATTGACCCTTGTGGTACCCCTATTGTTACAGGTTTCTCTTCACAATTGGTTCCATTAATACGTACAAACTGACTGCGGCCAAGTAAGTACGACTTCAACCAAGAATACATTCTTCCTCTAAAACCTCCATGCAGAAGTTTGCCAAGTAAAATCGAATGATTGACAGTATCGAATGCTTTTCTAAAATCTAGAAACACAGATAAAATATTGCTTTTCACTTCCAGCGTGTCATAGGTATAATCTAAAAATTGTTGTACGTCATCAGAGGTCCTCCTATTTACTCTAAAACCAAATTGATTGTCAGATAAAATGTTAATCTTTTTTAGAAAATCATTCATCCTTAAATACATGAGTTTTTCATTGATTTTAGATAATATTGGAAGAGTAGAGATCGATATAAAATTTGACTCCTTCATACTATCACCGCTTCTATAGATAGGAATAACTTTAGCAATTTTGTAACAGGAAGGAAAAATGCCGTTGTGTAGACTAAGATTAAAAAGTTTAGAGATTATAGGAGACAGATCCCTAGATAGGGTTTTGTACACGTATATAGGAATTGGTGATGTGAACAACCCTAATTAGCCATTGAAAGTAATATGCCGCTAACCTTCTGCGGAGTGGAAGGTCGAGCGTAGAAAGATGCACAATTTGGTTACATTGGGTATGGAACGGTCTAGTTTATTGCCAATGGTTGAAAAATAATCATTGAATTTATCAGCTATTTGTTTGAGAGCCTTAATTACATTGCCAGCATCATCCTGCAAAGTTACAAGAGTTCGTTTACCTTTTTGAGTTAGCAAGGTTTTTGGGTTTTTCCACGTCATATATATGTCATTTCGATACTCATTGAATTTGTTAATAAAATATTGGCTCTTTGCCCTTCTAATGCTGGTCATGAAGGTCATGAAGTGTCTCGCTTTGGGAGGATGGCGGAAAGGCCTCTGCAAAATTGTCCCAAGTGTTATCGAGCAACTTCGCTAAGATTTACTCGATACTACTAAGAAAGAGTCCTATTCTGACTTTTATGACACGATTGGAGAAAATACGATCATACTATGAACAAAATTATGTGAATGAATGCAATACCTTTCAGCATTCATCTTGCTTCCTTCCAATTATTTTCTAACTGTATTTACATTTTAATTCAAGAATTTCATACTGCAGAAAAGTCTGCTCTGTTGCAATGGCGCGTAAGTCGATGATGGCCTACATGCAACTAACTCACTTGCTTTAGTTCATTTAAAAAAAAGAAGACACATGTTATGGTGGGCATTAAAATGAACTACTTTTTCAGTTGTAGACCAGCATTAAAAGAAAAGAAAAACAGAACTCAAAACTATCGAACAGTGGAGAGTTTATTCCTAACTGTTATGGCGGGCTCGCAGCTAAGCAAAAGTTGCACCGCCGCACAATTCCACATCCAATTGCGTTGCCGTGATCAAGGCTTCCGCTTGCATATAACTACACCACTAACAAGAAGATCTAAAGATGAGACGTTTCTTGCAGGTTGTACGCTATG
Organism: Parhyale hawaiensis; assembly: GCA_001587735.2. NCBI lineage: Eukaryota > Metazoa > Arthropoda > Malacostraca > Amphipoda > Hyalidae > Parhyale > Parhyale hawaiensis. The sequence continues at coordinate 10,763,287 of LQNS02278078.1, read as the reverse complement.
ACAAGCGGCAATGCTCAGGTTTTCAGTATTCCTCCTACTTCTGAGTACTTTAAAGTTGCAATAAAGTTTTGGTGTGGTATTTAAACGTCGTCATCAACAGTTACGACAACGTGCCCCCCAAAGCGAAAATTTGAAAGACTGGACAATTGTTGCGTTAGTGTGTGCCTGCTGTTATGATTAACGTAGCACAGGAAAAACGATTTTTCATGGTGCAGTAGAGGCAGTGAGTAATTATTTTTCCAGATTCCTTTCTTTCTCTGCCGAAGCAGTTTTCAAGCTCAAAAATTTTCATTTACTGAAATTTTATCATTGTTTATCCATAATAAACAACTCGAATTAAATTCAGTGATACCCACGGTAGCAGCGGACCTTACGGGCTGAACAGTTGCGCTGAAGTTCCAGGAACGATCTCCTCTCCAGGTGAGCGATCTTTGTGCGAGGCGCTCGGCGTAATGAGTAAGTAAATATGTTTGGTGTGCATAGCTATACACTTACCATAGGGTAGGGGCTCGGGTCGTTAAACCTTTCGATAAATACGCCACAGTTGCTAGCGATCCGAGGTCGACTGCAGTCTTACTTACTCCTCTGGGACCAGTTGGCCTATATCTGCCGAACAAACCAGTGTGTGTGGGTGTCCACGTGGAGGGTGCACTCAAAGTTGACTTCAAATTAAGGGGAGCGTACACCCAAGAACCTTCAAATTTTCGAAATTCGTTTTGTTTTTGCATTAAGTGGAAATTATACATCAGGCGGACACGCAGGCAAAATTTTAGGCAGCCAGTGTAACCCTAAGTAGGTAGGATAGGGGGCGGGGATCGAGGTGTTTTGTACCGCTTAATTTTTGACTTCAATAACTTTTATTATTCACCCGATCTTCATGAAACTTGGCAGAAATATGTAAAATCGAAATGGGAGTTTGACTCCTGTACTTTTTCCCATTTTCGCCATAGGATGGGAAAAAGTAAAGGAGTCTAGCCCACGTCCTTTCCCAATTGTACATATCTGTACCAAGTTTTACTCAAATCGGTACGTAAAAAATTTCTCTCAGTCGCATTGTCGAATTTCATACAAAAAATGACCCGCCAGAGGGTTCAAATTTGGTTTTTCATTTATAAACCGATTTCAATAAAACTTGGCACAGATATGTAACACTAGAAAAAATGTGGGTTAGACTCCTGTACTTTTTCTCATTTTCGCCGTAGAAAACGAGTTATTCAAAGAAAAAGGAAGCGCAGCTCTTCTGAAAAATGCATTTTTTCGACTTCTAAACCCTACTCTCCCTATAATTTTTGAGCTACAGAGATGATTTTGGTATCAAACGAAATAGAATTCAATCATCTACCAAAGTCTTATTGGGTTTTGTGAATTTTGAATTAGCAGAAGAGTGTCGGCTGACACTTTTTAAATAACTTGAAATTTCGTTTGCTTTTTAATTTTCTCCAAAACTAATTCGAAATTCACAAATCCCTGCAAGATTTCAGTAGTGGATCAAATTCCGCTTTGCTTGAGACCAAAATCATCGCTGTAGCTAAAACAAAATCCTGTTGAAGTAGGGTTTTCCCGCTCCCTTTTTTATCGTTTTTTTTATCAATAACTCGTTTTCTATGGCGAAAAGGGGAAACGTACATGAGTCTAAGCCACATTTATTTTTGATTTACACATGAGTACCTAGTTTCATTCTAATCGGAACAATAATGAAGAGTTTCTTTTTTTGGAAGGGGGGGGGGGTGCACGCTCTTCTTTTACCTCTATACCTAGATGAGTGCTTGCTTATGAAAACCCATTTTTTTAAGTTATCTAATTGGGTAAAACGGAATGTGCTGCTCAGATGAACTGAAACAGAGACCACTCAGCTCTTATGATAATTTGAGTTCGCGGTAGTAGCGTTTCCTTCACGGTCGTATAATCGATGAAGAACTGTCTATGATTAACGAAAAAGTGTCCTCACAAATTGCTGGCCGTCATTTTCGATAGACGGCTACACTTCTCCTCTACAACATAATACAGAACGATGTGCACTTATCTGTCTTGTTAGAACAGAGGACGTTTTGGTATTTCTTTTTCCACTAAATTCCGCAAAAGCTTATTGAAGAAAAGAGCAAGATTGATCAAATGCCAAAAGTCATCGTGTATATAACAGCAACAAACTGAATGCCGGAGAAAACTGGAAGAGATTGAACATAAATTTGCAAAATCTCATGATGAAGAGAAACAGGAAAATGAACTGCAAGCCATCAAGAAGATAAAAGAAAACAGTAAGTACTTCTTCTCTTATGGATGAAATTACGCGTCTCTGAAAACAAAAATAGGACCGTTATTGGACGAAAATGGCTCAATGACTGATAATGATCAGGAGATGAGTGAAATACTAAGCCGTCAATACCAGAAAGTCTTTAGCAAAAAGACCAGTAACCCTGATGTTCA
>LQNS02278078.1:10639175-10649672 GCA_001587735.2 Parhyale hawaiensis | reverse complement strand
TCTGTGGCCAGCACCTGGACGTGTCTGCGGTCGTGTGTATTACCTGCACAGGCACAGAGTTCCTGTGGCCAGCACCTGGACGTGTCTGCGGTCGTGTGTATTACCTCCACAGGCACTAAGTTCCTGTGGCCAGCACCTGGACGTGTCTGCGGTCGTGTGTATAACCTGCACTGGCACAGAGTCTCTGTGGCCAGCACCTGGACGTGTCTGTGGTCGTGTGTATTACCTGCACAGGCACAGAGTCTCTGTGGCCAGCACCTGGACGTGTCTGCGGTCGTGTGTATTACCTGTACAGGCACAGAGTCTCTGTGGCCAGCACCTGGACGTGTCTGCGGTCGTGTGTATAACCTGCACTGGCACAGAGTTCCTGTGGCCAGCACCTGGACGTGTCTGCGGTCGTGTGTATTACCTCCACAGGCACAGAGTCTCTTTGGCCAGCACCTGGACGTGTCTGCGGTCGTGTGTATTACCTGCACAGGCACAGAGTCTCTGTGGCCAGCACCTGGACGTGTCTGCGGTCGTGTGTATAACCTGCACTGGCACAGAGTTCCTGTGGCCAGCACCTGGACGTGTCTGCGGTCGTGTGTATTACCTGCGTACAGGCACAGAGTTCCTGTGGCCAGCGCCTGCACGTCTCTGCGACGAGTGTTGCTAGTCGACACGTGTGGCTGCGAAACAGCTAGTGCGTGAGTTTATAATAAGTTTAACGATCATTTCCCACAACATGGACGACGATTTTTCTTATGGCGGATAAAGAAAGCAGCGTCTAGAAGAGAGGAATACAACCATTTATTTGGTATCCATAAGTAGTTCTAAATTGTATGATCACAACCACATCACAGGACCTAAATCTATACTACACATCTAACCTGCAGTTTAACCCTTCCAGCCGACATCTGCCAATAACTGTGATATCCTATAGGTCAGTGTGCCAGGTGCTGGTTGAAAGGGTTCTGGAGATACGTAGCAAACGTCTACGAGATAGGCTTACCAAGTGTCACTACTAAGGGCAAATAGAGAGACGAGGTAGAAACTAGAATAAGTCTTCTGAATAATGTTTCAGTTGCCAGGAAAATATTAGTTGAGAACAAATTACACATTGAATGAAATAATAACATTAGAGACGAACAACAGAAGCCCTTAAGCGTGCAGCGAACGTAAAATAAAATGATTTAGGATATATGATAATGTAGCGACACAATTTACAATACATTGGAGCGGATCGAATGGTGCTCTTCCATATGTTGCGCGAAGAGCAAGACCACGAGTTCCATATGCCACGTGGGACTATGTTCGTCTAAGCTTTACTCAGCCGTCTGAAACTGATGCAATAATACTTTGTAAAGTGTTTAACATGCAAATGGAAATCATCCAAATTGTAATCCACAATTGATACAAACGGTATATATTCTCTGCTTGACTGTGCTTGGTTAAGCCCGGTGTCCACCTATCGAACTTCCGTTGGCGCTAGCAGCCAGACTGACTGCGTCAGTCGCCGCCGTGACTCCAGTACGACGGTTATGAACACGCTGCTCTAATTCTAGAAACCTAAATCTCCGTGAATATAAACTGCGCATAATTACGAGCGCTAGTTGATGAAGGTTCAAAAGTGGTACTTGTTATGATAAAAAAATCTAAGCAGCAGCTGCTATTTTAAACAACTTTTTACAGTTAAATTTGCTCAAGCTGAAGCAGTTCCGCAGCAGCGTAAATGGATTAGCTGAGTTGGCCCTAGGTTTCCAGGGCCTACGAAATTCGTAAGGTGGGCACCAGGCTTCATGCATACTGCATCTTCGTTGGCAACTTTGAACTGTCCTCCCAAACAATAGGTTGATCTGAGCTACACTTGGTTAGGTGATCTAGGAACACCAATGTCTCTAGGTACGACTGGCTGAGTGACCGGTGCTAGAAATTTTATTTTTACTGATAAGATGCGGTACTGACGACCAGTGAAATTGAAACAAAAGTTTTGTTATTAACTTTGTTGAATTCCTTGTTCTTGCAGAGTGCCTCACCAAAGTCCATTAAGATCTAGGTTCTGATGCAAAGCACATGACATAAAATCGTAGTACAAACTTAATCATCTACAATCATAATAGCAATATCACTCAACTAACAACAAAGCTGCTCTCAACTAATTCAACAAGTCGGCATGTCTAAAGCAGTGGACGAACGTGAAGCAAAAGTTCATATACTTAAGTTGCAGAAGTTGCAAATTACAACCATTCCTAAAAACGAAACACTATCGATGTATACCTCCTGTTAACATCATCCGAGAAGTACTTGCATCACAAAACGAAGGAAATATGTAGGAATCCAATTAATTAGTAGAAACGTGCTACAGAATACGGCAATAACCGAAATGTAACTAAAGAAATGTAGAGTAGTATATACATATATCTATTAGCTAAGGCCCAGACTCACAGAGTAGAGCAATGCAGTGATGGCTGTGTAGAACGGATACTGCGATAAAACTTAGCGTACGCAACCACTGCAAGTGAGGTCCATTGACGAAGTAGGAAAGTGTGTGTGTGTGAGACGTTATTTAGTTTTAGATTTTATATTTTTAAATATTCTCTAACGCTCATTACCGGTAAGTTTGGAAATATAACCGGTAATGTTGAAATGCAATGACGGTAGCGCGGAACAATACAGAATGAAGCAGCAACCATGAAGGAAGATCTTTGCAGTTTATCTCAACTGAGATCCAAGGTTCACCTGATTAGACCGTAAATTTTTGTCCTGTCAACGTTGACTGAAGAAGTAGGTGAAGAGTGCCGACGGCTAGAGCATGAGCGACATGAAAAATGTTTGGATTTCTACATCAGAACAAGTAATCTAGAAAAAGGTCCGAAGAAAATCACGAAGTGAAATCACGTGAATACCATCCAAGGTCACATCGTGCGTCGGGATAAGCTGTAGCGTTATCGCTCAGAAGCACCCGTGTCTTCACTACTAATTGAAGTGAAGGCTATCGACAACAAAATATTTAAACGAACGAAAAGTTCGCAGATAATGGTGAAACAAAATGGGAGTTTTACCCATCAGTGCGTCGTATAAACTTACGTAGAATTCCTTGATGAGTTTCAATAAACGCGGCAACGACTATCTTTCGCTGCCGGTAAGCAATGCATCAAATAAGACTCTAATGAAGCCTTTGGCAATATCATTTCTATCCGGTTATCTTAAAACTAATGTACGGAGGTGAATAATTTTAACATCTAAACGTTTTTGGCAGTAATTTAAATTTTATAAAGTATTAGGCAATGATTAAAGGATTTGTGCTTACTTTTAAGCAGGCAGACAGTGTGCCTGCCGTAAGGATGTCAGCACTGATTGTGCCCTTTTTGATATAGAGTTCACAGAGCGTTTGAGGCTGGCAAAAAGCCATGCTATGTCCAGAATGATTTCGGTGCAGCCTTTGCCTGAGTGTCTCGCCGAGGAATTATTCGTAAACTCAAATTTGTCGGTGTTGGTGGTTTTCTGCTCATCATTATTTATTTTCTCTCAAATATCTCAAATAGAGAGCAGAGAGAAGTCTAGGATGGGTGCTGCAGTTGAGTCATTAGTGCGGTGTCTGGGGTTCCCCTGGGAAGGGTGTTGGGATCTTTGTTGTTTCTCTGTATAGTGCGGATCTGAGCTCCATCGTCTCCAACCCGTTCATCAGTTACATAGATGACTCCACTTTGATACCAATGCCTGCCGAAAGGTCAAAAATTTTTGGTTCCCTTAATAAGGACTTGGAGCTGATACCATAGTAGTGTCTCTTAAGCCCGGTGCACTACACACTTAACAACTTTTGTTGCCGCTAGCAACCTACAAGCAACTCAACTAATCCGTTTACGTAGCCGCAGCGCAACTTTAGCTGCGCAAAATGTAACTCTACAAAAAATTGTCAAATAACTCTGTCGCTGCTTCAATTTTTACACCATAGCAAGTGGCAATGGTGAAATTTCAACTATGGCTCCCAATTATGAGCAGTTTAAGTACACAAAGATTGATATTTTAAGAATAAGTTAACGATGTTCATAGACGTCATGCTGAAGTCACTTCCACGACTACGCAGTCAGATAGGTTGGAGCTAGGCTCCTAGGGGCAATGAAAGTTGTTGCACGGGCACTGAGCTTTATTGGGCAATGGATTTGAACTTTAAAATTTAACCCTTGAAAGTTAGAGTCCATTGTTTTCTCACGGTCAAGAACAGCGATGCCTGCTTCTGACTCTCGACAGTGTTGTTTGAGAGGTCATTAGCCTGCGAGTCTTGGACCTCACCATCGATAGGAAGCGAACATCTGAGCCTCACACTGGAATTGTTGCTGCTTCCGCTCCACAGAGGCTCGGTATCATGATGAAAGCGTCGAGGGTTTGCTGACCCAAGTTTTGTGCGAAAGTGTCACTGGAGCTTCCTTTTGCCTCTAGGGGAATATTCTTCTCCAGTTTGGGCTTTGGCAGCGGGGTCCCATCTGCCAGTACTTGACAGAGCACGGCTCGTGCTTCGCCTTTGTGCGCTGGGCTTTTTAATTGCAATCTTGAGCACCGACGCGGGCTGGTCTCCAGACGCATTTTTTTTTATAAAATCCTTCACAACAAAAGGGATTCTCTTGGGCACCCGGTGCCAGCCTACCATGTGCCCCAGCAGCGCGCCCAGGCAGCTCTTGCACTTCACGAGTTCAGCGTTCAGGGTTCTGTCAATCATTCGCGATTTTGTTTCTGAGCGAACGTAGAGTGTGTCTGTTGTCGGCGTTTTATGCGCCCCTGTCGCGGTGGAGTCTGGTGTCCTTCAGGGTAGCGTACTTGGCCCGCTGTAGTTCGTTTTGCATACTAGTGATATGTTCTCTTCGCTGGAAAACATAATGATCAACTATGTCGATGATTCCACTTTGATAGCAGTGATACCTACACGACGCATGCGTAATGCTGTCGCCTAGTCTCTGAATAGGGCTTTGTCCCGCATTAGTGCCTGGTGTTCGGCCTGGAGTATGAAGCAGAATGCCAGTAAGACCAAGTCGATGATTGTCAGTCGATCTCTGGAGATCGCCGACACCTTGCTTCAGGAGTCTGGCTTCTTGGAGATTCTTGGTGTTGTTTTTGATGAAAAGCTTACCTTTGAGCCGCATATAAGCGACTGGTGTCACGTGTTTCCAGTCCAGTAAGATTGGGCATTTGCGTAAGGTGAACTCTGTGTTTGGTGACAGTGGGGTTATCTGCAGATGCTTTTATGCTTTATTTGCTACCTGTGTTGGAGTATTGCTCACCGGTCTGGGCTTCAGATACTGGCAGTCACTTGCGGCTGTTGGACCGACTTGTTAGTTCAGCCAGTAGGCTGTGCGCGGCTAATGATTTGGTGAACCTGTCCCATAGGAGAAGAATTGCCGAGCTCTGTATATTTTATAAGGTGTACAACAATGAGAGGCATGGGTTGTATTCGTCTGTCCCTGCACCTAAGGTGTTAAAGAGAGAAACACGTGCTGCGGTTGGCGCACACACTTTCACGTTGGAGGACGTTAGATGTCGAACTAATCAGTTCGGTCGGTGCTTTGTGCCCTGGCCTGTTGGGCTTTGGAAATTTTTGCCGGCATTGGCTTTTAGTCGTGTTGGCCTGCAGGCGTTTAAGACAGCTGTTAATAGCTTTTTGTCGGATTTCCTTTTGCAGCGTTTCGGGCTTCCCGGTTTCCTAAAGTGAAGGCAAGGTCTCCTAAAGCAGAGGCCTGCTCCGACCGGCACAATCTCTAAACATATGATCATAGACAGCCTGATATTTTTTGGATTAGTTTGTTGTCGTCGCTGAGATCTTGTCACTTTGTTATACTGATCGTCACCCTCAATCCTGTTTGTTACCGATATTATCCTAGGACCCCTAATCGCAAAATGGTCCAGACTCCAAGATCTACTCTAAATTAATGCCAAAATTTTATCATTTGTTTCTCGTGTCATTCCTATCAGATCCTGTAAAATATATAAAGTTAAGCCGATGACTTTTGAAAGGCAAACAGACAGAGACAAACTCTCAAGTGAACAGAGGAACTGCTGTGGCTCGTGACACTCCTAACAGTTGCTGTCAAGTTTGTAAAGATCCGCTCAAAAGTTTTTAAGTAGTAATGTTTTCGGCAAAATAGAAAATTGATAAAGAGGTTAACAATCACACGAACAGAGGATTATGAAAAAAAACTCATTTTTGTTTCTCGTGATACTCCTAACAGTTCTGATATATTTCATGAAGATCCGCCTATAACTTTTTGAGTCATTTTGCTAGCAGATGGAAAGACAGACAGAATAACCGCCAAAGAAACCTGGCAAATACCTAATCTCCATGGCGGATGTAACTTACAAACATTCTCCTTTACGTCAGTGTACGCCGGCAGCGGTACGCTTCCTCTCCATTAACTAAGGAAGTGCTATGAGTTTTAAAACTTCGGTGATGCATTGCGGGCAAATACAGAGTGGGTGGTTGTATAATACCGACTGAACTAAGGCATTTGGCACATTACAGTTATCAACGTAAAGACCGACGAATTAATGAGTTTTTACCCTAGTTGAAGTATTGTGATACATCGACATTGGACTCCAGAGACAATAGCGGCATGTTCGATTGGGTCGTCAAAGTCGATCTAAGTTAAGTCTACTTGACTTAAATTGTCCGAAGGTGCACTTAGAATATTGTTGGAGGTGCTGGAAGCATTCCGGTTATGTTGAGTCGACTGAAATTCCCAGTTTACAAACTAAGATTGAGTTCTTGAAAGCTTCCCATGCAATCGTTTACGGATCAACGCCCGAAATTTGAATCAACAGGTCGAAGCCAGAGCACCTGTCCGTTATTTTAGGACAAGCCAAGCAACGAAGGCTTAATTTTACTGCATAATCGAACGTGCCCTAGATGTACCTTTTGAAGTTTGTTCTGAACTGTAAGTAACGCACGAAGAATTATGGTAATTTTATTTTTTGCGCTCAAAATATATTTCGGAGCATGAATGCACATAATATTATAATACAGAGAGAAAACAATAACAATGGCGTACCGAAGTAATGATGAAAAATACATAATGTCATGACTATATTTTTTGATAGGAGAAATGTAATTAGTATGCTAAATACGATGAATCGTGGTAAAAGTCAACAAGAATACATATACTCGTAAAAATCAAAATGACAACAGCGAAAGGTGAATTACGAGAGAAAAATAAGTATGCTAAGGCAGCTAGCTTCAATCTCTACGACTATCATCTAATTACTCCTAATGAGAAGAACATCTGCACCCAGACTAGAAAGATAACGTATATTTACTACCGTAAGTAAAGATATCACTGCTGTGAAAACCCTAACGTAACGTGGAATATGCGTTGTTTCTGCTCAGCCACAGCGTTCTAAGGGATGAGTCCGAGTTATACAAGTAACTTTGGCACTCAGTGGGTCACATGAAACGGTGTAAGCAAGGAGAAGTCCGTCACTTGGTTACTTGGAGGGCAAGGCGAGCATAGAGCTTCCAAATCCCACGTTCGAAGAAGGTTACCTTTCCAATAGTTAATCATTAGAGCAGAGCGATGCCATGGTTAAGAACTTGCTACAGGACGCGACCTTTGTAATTAGCGATGTCTCCTCCCCAGTATGGAGTGAGCTGTCGAAACCGCCCGATCAAACTAAACATAGGGTGGAAACTGTAATATCGACGCTGGAAAAGATAAGCGAACTATGCCATAAATGGAGGCTGGAGGTTTGCTGAAACCCACTCAACACTGTATGCATCAGATGGATGTACAATGTACAGTAATCTTGTGGGCCAACCATCCTAGCGAATAGTCAACGGGAGGATATACCAAACCATCTTACGACAGTGTTTCCTTAAACAGGAAACAGATAACAGATTGGCCATGCATTGGTATCTAAAACAGAACTAATAACATGCATTAAGATAACGCCAGGGCTTTCAATACGATTCAGTGACACTGACAGTCAGTGGCTTATTTTTTTCTACGTGTTTAGTTAATGCAGGTTAACTATTATGAATCCCAAAAGTGAAAATTAAAAAAATTACTAAAGATTTGCTGGAGCGTCTTTACAGACTACTCTCGTTTCAGGAGAGAGGATTTAATGTTTCTTTAGAGCCACAGAATTTGGGGGCTGTGTCAGGCTGTCACGATGGTCTTGTCATTCACAGGTATACGCTTCTTCCAAAGAAGGCGGACTTTCAGGCTTCAATGCTGTGGAGTGTACGGCGCATTGATCACTAGCCCGACTTATACAAGTCCTAAAGCGGCGTCTGATCTCCAAGGTCTGATGGAAACGTACACTCCCGGGGACTTTATATTTTAATAAGTCAGCTGATGTTATAAACGTCAGCCAAAAAAGTCAGTAATTAAATAAATAAACTATTTAACTCAGCAATTGAGCAAACACTGGAGCCTCATTCAATGTACATTAGGGATAAAGTGATAAATAAAAAGAAGCCACTTATGCGACACGCCAACGTTTTTTCAAGAATCGAAGATGCAGAGTAGCAGAGAGCAAGTTGCTGGTCCTCAACACCCCTCCTCTGTCGCTGCTGCTGTAAGGCTGTTGACGGCGACTGCTCATGTATAGGGCAGAAATGTGACGCATAAATGGATGAGAATATTTCTCTAGATTCTTCTCGCTCTTTAAACTTCTGCAGCACGTAATTTAATTACATTCACAGTTGGATTATTCTAATTTGCGGCTTGAATATGAAGAATTTTTCTAGCTGAAGGGAATGTCAAAGTAACGAACGAATTATTCACCACTGAGAGGGCACAGCATCGTTAGAGACAGCGTTCCGGAGAGTTTTTCTGAGTATTGACCAGCCACATCGTCGGTGGAGTGCGCTTCAAGGGTTCAGTTTTCAGTGCTGAACCTTCGTAGCCGCCCCTTGTTGGTCCCGATGGAAGTATCATTTCTGATCCCTTGGCCAGGGCGGAGCTTTTGTCGGCTTACTTTGACGGGAAGCAGAGCAGAGACGAGTTGTTATTGCCTCATGGATGTCACTCTAAACCTCGTTTAACCTCTTTGCCATTCAGATCTGGTATAATCAAGATGCTGCTAGATGGCTTTGATTCTTACTGAGGTGTGGACCCGGCGGGCAAGTTTCCTTTGTTTTAGAAGCAGCTTGCTGGCGTTCTTGACCCTAAGCTAGAAGTGATCTTCCAGCGCCTGATATGGCTAGGAAATTTTCTCCGTTGTTAGCGTTCTGGAAATAGTAAGCTAAGTATCTCTTACTCCTATACCTTGTGAGGAGAAAGCAATGGATGATGGAGTAATTCCACTCACTTACAAGCCAGCGATTATTTCACCTATTCCAAAAGCTGGAAATAGTATGGAGCCAACGAACTATAGACCAGTCTCCCTAATTAGCCACATAGTGAAGAAGTTTGGAAGGGTGTTTAGGAAACCCATAGTATATCATTTAGAAAGCAATAACCTGCTAATGTCAAATCAACATGGCTTTCGCCATTAACGTTCAACTACTTCGCAGCTGCTTGATCATTATGACTCTATTCTCGACCTACTATGCCAAGGCAAAAATGTGGACATTATATATTTAGATTCTGCCAAAGCATTCAATAAAGTAGCTACGGAATATTATTACTCAAACTCTTCAACATGGGCTTCCGTGGAAAATGTCTTAGATGGATTGAAGCATTCCTGACAAACCGAAGCCAAAGTGTAATTATAATAACTAGCTGGACCCGTGAAACTTTCACGGCTTTGCAAGGCCTTTCAGACAGACCCGTGAAACGTTCAGATTGTAGCATGGCAACACCACACTTATTCTTCAACACAGGGACTCGATGTGCGATATATTAGGTCCAACCTCTTCATTGATAATAATATCCATAATTCCCTGCAGTGGAGTAGCCAGGGGAGGATCGTGGAGGACACACTCCCTCCCTAAAACGTTACACGCACCCTCCACTGGAAATGAGGCATTGAAAAAAATCTACTGCTTAGGGCCTAGCTTTTGTCTCTCGCTGCCCCCACCCCCGTTGAAATTTGCTAGCACTCTTAGTGCCCACCCCCGCATAGAAATTTTCCAGATCACAACCCGTTCATTCCAGGGACATAAAAATTATTAAAAAGACCTTGTCCAGCTGCACAGACTGTTGACCTCCGCGTATCATTGAACCCGTGGAATATTTACATAAGCTAGCAGCACCCGTGAAACGTTCACAGTCTGGCTTAAGGTGCTTAAGATAGATCGGTGAAACCTTCGCATTGTACCATGGCAATTCCCCGTCAACATCACAAACAACACCGAGATTCGATGTATGATATATCATACGACCAGCCTTTTTGCTGATAATACTTACTGAAGCTGCCCTGTCTAAGTGGACCCGTGGGATATATTTATAAGTTACTCTGTCTAACTGGACCCGTGGAATTCCTTTGGCAGCACGGGTTCCTTTGGGTTTCTTTGGGAACCATACAGGTTCCCAAAGCTTTATTCTTAAAAAGTTCTGGCGTATAAACAATTGAAAAGACCTGGCCTGT
>LQNS02278078.1:10621302-10637663 GCA_001587735.2 Parhyale hawaiensis | reverse complement strand
TACAAGATAATGCTACTTTTGAAGATCACGTGGCTCGAGTTGTTACAATAGGCCAGAAGTGGAGCGGATGGGTGCTTCGAACTTTCTCTTCTTGAGAGGCCGACACAATGCTCACCAAGTTATAGTTAGGAGTTTAAGCGTCCGTTTCCGAGCAGAACGACATCACAGAGGAAAGAGCAAGGGACATATAGTATGCCAAGAGAAACGGGGAACCCATGCACGACGGTGTTCCCACACAGGATCAACGCGCGTGGGAACAGCAAGTCGGGAAAGAAGAGGAAGAACAGAACAAAGCATGAGCAAGTAGGAGTATGAAGTCGGGAAAGAAGTAAAGGGGGCACGAAAGAGAGACGTCCCGAAGGCCTAGCTAATGGCTGAGGTACCGTAACCTACACGGGCCCCCAGGGGTCCCTGGCCCCATAGCATAGGTTGGACGAAACTAAACTAACCTAATCCTATGGCCCACCCTAGACACAATGCTCACCTTATGGAAACAACTGCTACTGCCAAGGATTGAATACTGTTCTCCTCTTTGGATACCAAGCAAACGGAAAGACTTAGAGCGCCTCGAGGCTATCCAGCAATCATTTTCTGCCAAAATCCAGGGCATACAAGATTCAAACTTTCACGAAAGACTTGCTCTACTTCAAATTACTCAATTCAAAGAACATTCGAGTGTTTTACGATCATATATGTTTGGAAAATTCTAGAAGGAATTACTGTCGACGTCAATGAGTGAATCCAGGCCAGACACTCAAACCGTATAGGTTGCACTTGTGAAGTGTGAATTTCGATCAAAACCGGCAGTGATGCAATAGCCTCAAAGTATTCTAATAGTTTTTCGGTCCGGGAGACAAGACTATTCAACAAAATGCAACGTCACATTCGAAATGTCACCGGTACAGAGACAGCGAAATTTAAAAACTTACTGGACGCATACTTTCTGAAAGTGTCAGGCAAACCTGCTGTAAGCGGCAACGTGAACTGTGGGGATAACTCATTGTTAGCCAACCCGTTGGTCACGGACTACAGCATTACCTCTGCACAAGATGGGTGGCGTGCATAACGCCACCTGGACTTCGTCCGAAGCATCATCAAGGTAAGGTATCCCAAGAGTCCAGTATCGCCCCATGTCGCCAACTAGCGACCCATTACGCTGACGCCCATTTTGTCGAAGATGTTCGAGAAATTGGTCGCTTGTAAGCTTGGTTGTTTTGTTGAGGTTACGGGTTTGCTGCTCGCTGGCCAGCTTGCGTACAGAACTGGTTTGGGTTGTTGTGACGCAGTGTTGTCGGTGTAACACCATTTATAGTCTGCATTGGATTGTCGGTCTGAGACACGCCTTGTACTGCTGGACTTTAGCGCGGCGTTTGACAGGGTCAACCACAGAGGTCTATTACACAAGCTTAAGTCGTTTGGTGTAAGTGGTAGGATTCTGTCAATCATTCGCAATTTTGTTTCTGAGCGAACGCAGAGTGTGTCTGTTGACGGCGTTTTAAGTGTCTCAGTCGCGGTGGAGTCTGGCGTCCATCAGGGGGCGTACTTGGCTTGCTGTTGTTCATTCTGTATACTAGTGACATGTTCTCTTCGCTGGAAAACACGACAATTAACTCTGTATAGGGATTTGACAAGCATTAGTGCATGGTGCTCGGCCTGGAGTATGGAACTGAATGGCAGTAAGACCAAATCGATGATTTTCAGTCGGTCTCGGACATTTGTACTGCAGCATCTACATCTGGAGATAGATGGCACTTTGCTTCAAGAGTCTAGCTCTTTGGAGATTCTTGATGTTGACTTTGATGAGCGGCTTACTTATGAGCCGCATATTAGGCGACTGGTGTCACGTGCATCCAGTAAGGCTGGGCTCCTGCGTAAGGTGAATTCTCTGTTTGGTGATAGTGAGGTTGTCCACAGATGCTTTTTTGCTGCCTGGTTGGAGTATTGCTCACCGATCTGGGCTTCAGCTGCAGACAGTCACTTACATCTGTTGGTCCGACTTGTTAGTTTGGCCAACAGGCTGTGCGCGGATAATGATCTGGTGAAGCTGTCCCACATGTAGGAGAGGAGTGGCCGAACGCTGTGTTTGTATAAGGTGTACAATAATGAGAGGCATTGGTTGTATTCTTCTGTCCTTGCCCTCAGTCTCTAGGAGAATTACACGTGCTGCGGTCGGCAGGCACTCTTTCACGTTGGAGAATCTTAGGTGCCGAACTAATCAGTTCGGTCGGTGCTTCATACCATAGTCTGTTGGGGTTTGAAATTCATTGCCGGCATCGGCTATCGGTAGTGTTAGCCTGCAGCCGTTCAAGTAAGCTGTTAATAGCTTTTCGTTGGATTTCATTTAGCAGCGTTTCGGGTTTCCCGGCGTTGCAAAGTGCTTCATTTGGGTTATGCTACCTGTCCGTGGCAGCCCGAGCGTGAAGTTTTAATAATAATGATAATAATAACAGCTCAAAAGCGATTGGTTGTCTGGCGGGCGAATTCACCTTTACACATCTTCTAGTCACCTAACCGTACGCGGTGACCCTAGCTGCCGCTTTCATATATCTTTAAATAATTTTCATTTACGAGACAATTCCACAACATTCTTCATTTTTTGCGTGGCGATGTCCTCAATAGGTACGTGCTATAGGAATTGCTGTGAACTCAAAATATTAAGGTGAATTGTCTGCTGGATTCGATGCTGTGAAGAAGTCCCTGAATGAAATCCTACAAGGTAGTGAGAATAGCGCTATAGCAAGCGTAACGGTCCAGCGACAGCTCAACACCCGAGGTGCAGATGGGGCCGAGCGCACTTGGTATGGTTAGCTACAAGAGTGTTCAATGCTGCCGTCTGGTCACTGCTGTCCGCAGTGAAAATTCCTGTGTATCATAGAGCCGATCAGCCAGTAAGAGGACGCACTGAATCCAGAGGCAAAAGCCTATGCTCAACAAGTTGGAGGAACTTAGGGTGAGTTCCTGAGCAGGAAGTCAGGAAGCACGGCTATCGGATAATAGAAGTCGAGAGTCAGATTTTCGTAAATTTAAGGTGGCACGATTGCCGGATGTGCAACATCGGCAAATCCGGCTGGTGCAGTAACAGTTTCCTGTGCTAAACATGCAATATAGCGCAGTCATTATGGCCACGAGGAATTTATCTATGTTTATCTATGTCACGGGTCGAACAAAAATACTACATGCTTAGTCTCGATTAATAAACTTCGGCTGAACTAATGGTAACGTTGTTATTATTGCATCAATTACGGTGGTCATCAGTAGCTTTTCCAGTAGTAGCACAGATTGATCGCCTTCAAATCCTGTTCGACTTATGTAAAATTTGCAAGGCCACGCTTAGTGCAATCTTTATATCTTAGCTTCGGTCGCCCGACACGCCGCGTACCCGCTCTTAGTTCTCCATAAAACACAGCTTTAGGCAGTCGTGAGTCATCCATGCGAGTGACGTTACCGGTCCATCTGAGCTGACATTGTGTGAGGATAGCTTCAGCACTTGGAAGAGATAAGACGAGGAGACCCACGACAGAAAATAATAATGGTATCTACAAAGGCATCAGAATAAATAAAAGAAAATTTAAATGTTCCTAATAAATAAAATTGTCCAAAATCATTTGATGAATTCGTTATTCAATTTTTATCCGGATAGGTTTACAATGTAGAAACACACCTGCATTTTGTTCAACTCGCACTGTATATGTAACAAATCGAATTTAGCTCTAGGGACTCTGTTCTGAAGAGAAATCAGCTTGTTGCAAATCGCGTAACTCTCATTCAGAGAATTTCTTCGGGCACTGATGTTCCCAAGCGAAAAGCTGCAGGACTCGGCTGAATCAAGGCAGTCGAAAGCGGTCACCTCCTCCGCAGGCTTGTGGTCCACGGGGCAGGTAATGGTTCCACGGCAGCTCATATCGACTCCAACAATGCTGGTTCTCCGAACAACTGAATTTTACATCAGTGATTTTTAAGATTACGGTAGCTATTGTGATGATTGGTTTTCACATTCGCGGACGAGCTGCACATACCACCACGCAAATAAATATCATGCAGCATTTCTTACGCCATAAGTTAAGACCATATGTATCTGTTTCAGTGAGTTCGCCATCTTACTTTATTATTTTGTGCATGTTCATCATCTCTCGTTACAGCTATGCACGGCTGACTGTTGGCCTCAACCGTCGTCTCCACGACCCTCGCCACCATCTGTTCGAGCGGTCAGCAGACGGCGCGACCTTACGCCAACTGTGAGTCTCATGCGTTAAATCAGCACTTTCACGTTTGCTTCAGCAGCTTCTATAGCTCCCGGGAACATTAAATTTATTGTAGATTAACCCTTCACACACAAAAGCTGTTACAAATTTCTTAGCTTTAACAGAAAGCCACAAGCTCGATAACTGGCATAGGCATAAGTGCTCGCGGGTATAAAAATATTGCATCATCTGGAAGCTTTCGAATTAAGCTGACGTACGCCAAGCATTTATATGACGATATGATCTTTAAGAAACTGCGAGGAGTAACCAAGAGTTCATTTTATAAATATAGTAGTAGTCTACCGACGGGTTAAGGATTACGCTTCACAATGGGGTAAGAGAAAAAAATACATAAAATTTATCGTAATGATGACATAGAAGTATGAAGCTTTGAGGGAAACAGACCGGAGCCCGAAGACGACACGTTTGCACAAACACAACACTCCTGTAACTCGTCCCATACATTTTCAACAATACATAAGTGAAACATATTTCTTACACAATAAACCACCAAAACGAAGCTCACAAGATGAAATGAACAGCCTTACATGTAGCACAATAATTGTTTATCGAACATGGTTGCCGCTGCTAGCATTCATAATGTAAACTTTTTCAGCAGCATGAGACATCTCCAGAAGCGAACCCTTCAACATCTTCATTAACATGCAAAAGTTTCCATAGCGCCCAGTGAAATCTAGATTACAATGGCCAAGACTCTTTACTTCATAAGATTCCTTAATACTAGCATTTACGAAAATATTCTGTCAGCGGCCTCTAGGATAGAAGAAGAGTGCAACGTCATCCACAAATAAAAGCTCACGCCTGTCTCTTTCTTTCTGTCTGTCTTCTTGATTGATTGTACCTTGCTCTGAGAACTTGTTTTAATTATTCTTTCACTAGAAAACAAACATGAAAGATTAATTTAAGAGTCAAGCTAAAACATCAATATTAAATTGTATATTGTAACTGGAATTACACTCGGAGAGCGCAAACCTCAGCCACACCTCTAGCAAATGTCACAAAAAACTGCAGTGCCCAGAAATGATAATTCTCTAAATGATGTAGTTAAATAAATGAAGTTTTCCAAGACTGCTACACTGTGCTATCAGAAGGTATAGGGAGACCAATTCATTAAAAACCGACCAGGACAAAGCCAAAAAATGTGTACGACATCAAGAGAGAACAGCCTGATTAAGAGGGCAGCCTTGGCTAACAGGAGGAAAACATTTTCAAATATGAATGCTGAGTTTAAGGCAGTAACTGACAGAGAAGTCTCTTCGCGTACGGTGACACGAAGACTAGTATAATTGGGTCTCAAAGGATGCAAAGCTAGAAATAGCCACTGCTGTCAACAGGAAGAAAAGCTTTTGTTCTCAAAAACACTTGTACATTGGACTGGTGACAATGGGGCTAAAGTCATTTGATCCGATGAAAGGAACATTCAGGTGAGTCTCTTGAAATTTCTCTAAACCAAGTANGGATGCAAGGCTAGAAATAGCCACTGCTGTCAACAGGAAGAAAAGCTTTTGTTCTCAAAAACACTTGTACATTGGACTGGTGACAATGGGGCTAAAGTCATTTGATCCGATGAAAGGAACATTCAGGTGAGTCTCTAGAAAGTTCTCTAAACCAAGTATGAACTGTCACTTTCTACAGTTTTTTGCAAATTTACAATTTGGTTGCATGAACTTTACAATAAAAATCCCTCATTTTTTTACCAGATTCTAAGAACACCTGGCGCTGTTTAAGCGTGTCGAGAGTTGGAGAAGGGTATCACCTACAATTCGTTGTAAACGGTTGCCCAATAGTTGTGGCACTTTGTGATTAATAGCCCTAATCCTCTTATTTTATTTTTTTTCTGATCAACTTGGAACAATGACAAAGCATTTCTTATGGTTATCACTACAAAACAACAAACAGATAGCTCAAAAATGTCTGCCAGCCAAAAATATGTGGCGAGGCGCATGACTATCTCTATGCACTTACAGATGGGCAAGAAGGTCTTCGACAGCGTGAGTGACTTCCAGGTGTCCAAGTCTACAGTCATAAAGTTCAAGAAGTTGATCAAAGCTGGCCTGAGTCTCAATACTAAGTCAAAAAGTGGATAGCCGAGGTCAGTGTGGCCAATGGCCAACATCAAGAAGGCCCAAAACTTGATCAACGAGAACAGCAAGTTCACGATCTCGAAGCTGTCTAGGACTCTCGGGATCAGCCGCCAGATGTGTCAGAGAATTGTTAACGACTTATCGTCCAAGAGATTGAAGATTTGAGACGTACCAAGTATTGGTAAGAGTACGGAGATGAGGTTGCAGCGTACGAGGGTCTTAAAATACTGGATAAGAAAGTCGGGCAACTCCAAGAAGCTGCGAATGTTTTCAGACGATGAGCTATTCGTCATGCACGCCGTGGTCAACAGACGAAACGACAGATACATCTCTGGCTTTCCTGTGAGCTTGGTAAACCCTAAGATCAACTTCAACTCTGTGTCGAAGAATGCGAAGATCATGGTATTCGGCATCGTAGCACGCGACGGCAAGAAGTGTCTGATGATCTTCATCCCCGAGAACGAGCAGGTCAACGTTTGGTGTACTAGAACGCGCTGAAAAAGCATTTCTTTCCTTTGCTAAGGAAGAATTACCCCCAGGCAGTTACAGTATGTCATACAGCAAGACAGCGCCTCCTCCCAAACAGCCAAGTCAACACAGGCATGCTTGACCTCGGAGGGGAGCGAGTTCTGGCCACTTTCCATGTGGCCTCCCTATTCGCCCGACATGAAGCTCTTTACTACGTCATCTGGTTGCGAATGGTCAGAGAGATCAACGATGAGAGTCAGAGCAACATGGATGATCTTAAGAAGGCCATCAAGACGAGCTGAGGCACATGGACGACGTCTTCATCAAGCGCGTCAGCGACCGCTTCCGCGACCGGCTCGAGAGGGTGCTTGAGGACCAGGGGAACTGTTTGTCTTAGTTTTGTAAAATACATCATTAGGTTATCATTTTCTGTGAAAAATTCTACTTAATATATTTTAAAAATGTACGATTTATTCAACTTTTGTAAATAAAAAGTGTGAGAATTTTTTGGGCAACCGTTTACCTACGTGAAATTTGGGGAGGGCAGCGCTGTGGTTTGGGCTACATGGTGTCGTCAGGAACTGGAATGCTGTTCACAAGCGAGGTCAGAACGGAATGAATTCAGCAACGTACATCTGCATGTTTTCCAATTTTTCCCAAATTATAATATACCTGAAGGTGTTATTTTCTATTAACAAGAAAATGCTCCTTGTCACACATAAAGAGTTCCGAGGGGTTGATTCGTGAGGGTAATGAGGGTAATGGATTGGCCTTCTTAGTCACCCGACTTAAATCCCATCGAACATTGTGGTCACACTTAAGGAAAAGAGTTAGGATGCTTCAATGTTCGTGGAAAATAACAGTTAGAAACCAAACCCTGTGAAGAATAGCTTAAAATTGATGCAGCCACTTGCGCTAATTTAGTCTCTAGCTCACCAAAATGCAGAAAAACTGTGATTAACTCTAAAGGAGGCCATATTAAGAATGAGATGTTATCATACATGCTGCTATAACTCAGTGTGTTATGTGGTATTATCAGTGAAGTACGTTCAAACAGATGTTTCTAACTTTTTATAGGGTGCCTCATGATATTGTCTATGGCTGCATACCAAGCAATAATTCTTGCCATGTAGACATTTTCTTAGAATTGGTAACGTTTTATAGATATTTGAAAAAAGTTTTTTTCAGAATTATCTTCAGACAGTGTACTCTTACGTATAATAAAACGCATACAATCACTTAAGGGAAAGATGGATAGATACACCGAATGAAAGAAATAAAAATCACATCGAGTATCGATTGCTAATTGGTACCAAGAAATATGACCACCGATGAACGTCCAATCGGGGTACAGAGATCACTTAGAATTATACCTTTACCACCTGAACTATAGCGTGCTTCTCGGCTTCATTGAAGCCCAATATGCTTACAATCGCCCTCAGGTGCCCTTTGGCATTATCCTTGTCAGTGAGGAAGTAGTAAATGGCAGACTTGAGGAACTGGAGAGTCACTCCGGGGTCGATGTTGTTGCGTGGATTATCTAGTGAATCGGACGCAGAGCTCTTACTGGAGTCTGCTGCCTTTTGGGCTTGCTGGAAACACAAAGAATACCATTTTGTCAGCAAACAAGACTATGTACAGAAGTCTTACAGAATATAGTGAGTAGAACCTTCTTTTGTAAGGATGCCAATAAAACAGAATTGACGCAGAAAGAAGCATAGTTGTTTATTGTTTGAATGGGCTACAAAGTTTTGATATCGTAAGTTGCAAATGCATTACTGTAGTTTGCTATAACTTCAAATATCATATGGAGCCAAACAGACATTGCAAAAGTTGAATGAATGTGTTCAAGGCAGAATTACCCCAAATGACTGATCTCAACCGCGACCATTGCCTTGAAATACTCTTGGTAAATAGAACGCAGTGCGATGGTACAGGACTGGCAGAGAGATGCTAATGTGCGCTATCACACTGCTTTGGCGCAGACCTAAACGCTATCTAAACGCGTTGATGTATGCTGCCGCAGAAATTAAAGCAAGGAATCTTATCCAGTATATCATATTGCCATACGAGGTGCGTTCAGAAAATATTCGATCTCTATTCCTCAAAGATTCTCGAATCCAAAGTCCAGAATCAACCAACTTATGCAAATCTGGTTCATATTAGTCTTGTTGAGTTCCTATGCACTTCTCTCACTGTCGAAAGCTGTAACGCCTCTGTTAGGATGGTGCTTAACTGGTCTTTGTAAGACAAATAGTTTGACCTTCGGGAAAAATCACAAAGATCTGTGAATGGAGAATAGGTATGATGTGTTTGTAGCAAACAGTAAGAATGAGAAAGTGTATATACGCGAAGCAGCGGACAATTATTGTTCACCCTCCACAATTTCGTCGCACAGCACCAGAAGGCAGAAAATATCTTAGCATACTCCATGGTGGAGGTGGAGCGCAATCGTGACGAACAAGACTAGTGGATTCGAGAAAGACCGACAGCTTGCAAGACTTGACATTGCCGCGTACCCGCACCGCACCTCGCGACATTTGCCTTGGTGATGCTGAAGCTTCAACTGCATTGCTGCAATTTGGTTACTGGTTCGTACACAGTAAGTCAGGACTGATCACATGTGTCCACAGTATTGAGGAAGTTGGTATCGGTCTTGGCAGT
The DNA here is from genome assembly GCA_001587735.2 of Parhyale hawaiensis. Taxonomy (NCBI): domain Eukaryota; kingdom Metazoa; phylum Arthropoda; class Malacostraca; order Amphipoda; family Hyalidae; genus Parhyale; species Parhyale hawaiensis. The sequence goes on along the minus strand of LQNS02278078.1, from coordinate 10,628,185 downwards.
CTCGAATAGAATCTGTGCGCTTTCCAATCTTAATTACTTCAGCTTAGGCAGCCGTTTTCGGGTGTTTACCGTTGAAATTCCGCCGAGGCCTAAACACCTCGTAATGAAACTGACCAACACTGACGCCCATCGCGCATGAAGTGCGCATATCGCGATTCGACGACCGGGGATGCAAAAATACGCATTCGTACTAGCATCGCCTACATAAAATATCGGTGAAACGAATCAAGTCTTTCTAGCGTCATTAATTTCTGCACGAAAACGTAATCGTATACGTTTTGAATACACGTCGTATTCACATGGCAGTCGCTCAGATATACAGGCCTTTCATTTTATGATAAATTCCTGCCTTTCCTATAGAAGTGACACTTTATTTGGAGCGTTGTATATACTGAATGTTTCAACATGAGTTGTTATTCATTGAAAAGACCTAAAAAAGAAACCACTGATTGTGTGAATTGAATGCAGTATAAGTCATACAACATAAATACCCATACTCAATCAAATTAATTTCGAATACATGAAATACATTAGGTGCCAAAAAGGTATATATTGCTAATTTCGAAAGTATGCCAAATAATAATAGCTATCCTCGCAGGTACATGCTAAAATGCTGTAGCTATAGAGGTGTGATAATTTGAAAGCGAATCTTCTCCTTTGGGAGCATCAACATGTCTGGTGAAGTATCAAAAGAAGTACCGTACTCTGTAGCTGGCAATTTTTTCGAGCGTACATTACTCATAATGCGCTCTATTTTAGTCGAGCTTGTGTGTCTCTTTGTCTGTCCGTCATCAAGATAACTCAAAAGTTATGAACGGCTGGATTTTTACGAAATTTACTGCGATCGTTAAGCATATTAGGAGGAACAGATGGTTAACTTTTGGTGAATATCAGTTCAACAGTTTGTTTGGCTCCATTTGATTCTCGGTAACATAATTCAAAACATTATCGACGAATATTCATGACATTTGCAATAATTATTATGAATCTTACGAAGATCAAATGACCAAATTTTCAAGAGGATCTGTTAATTTGTCTCTATCTTTGATTTCATTTTTTCCCCCATATAACCCAAGAAGTTATGAATGAACCTTTACAAAATTTTCCGGAATTGTTAGAAATGTTAAAAGATTCAAATAATACTAAACAGTATGTTTATCACCCGCAAAAGAAAGAAGAGAGAGAAAAATAACAATGTTTTCATTGAAGATTTAAGCATATATCTGTCCACCCAAAACGTGGTCGGAGTTGAGCAGGGAGTGTTCATAATTTTTTGCAGGGAGTTAGGGGGGTTGACCTCAAAATTTGCCTCCACCACGGCAGATCCTCGAGGCGTTCTATTTATCCTTTGTAATTATTATTATAGTGAATAGCGCCTATTTCGACAACAACAGCGAGCTAACAGAGGGAGAAGCAAAGGATATAATTATGACGATAGAGACGGGAACCCATGCCAAAAAACTAGAATTAACTGGCGATCAAAAATGACGGCGATGAAATTTGCTCCCTCCGCGGGTGATTGTCTTACGCCACGAGGCTTTTTAGTTGTCTTAGTGTTTGTCAGGACATAACTCAATGTGTTACGGTGAGATTTTCAAGAAAATTAAAGAACCTATTGAAAGTGTAGCATGGGACAATTGATCAAATTTCCTAGTTTCAGGACCAATATGGTTTTTTCGTTAACATTGCATTGCGGCGGTATGCGCTCTCAGAGTGCTCTAGTTATGGATATGTTGCTATACGCTACAAAAAGCTCGGAGTTATACTACTGAAAGGAGGCCATGAGCGGTAACAGGAAAGAAAGACCTGGGCGAAAAAAAAACGGCAAGAAAAAAGCCCCGACGGAAGAAAGCCACCCGGAAAAACCCCTGTAGGAAAAAAGCCCCTCTTTTTCTTGAAGCAAATTTAAGAGCTCTATTCATTTATTTGAATACAGTATATTAAGTAAACTAAACTATATTTTGCTAAGCTAAATTTGATTCCATGGGCCTATTTGCGTGTGCGAACGTGGGTTACAAGAACCACTGAAATAGGTAATGTGAGGTTAAGTTAGATTTAGCTGTGTGAGCTTAGGTTAGGTTAGCTTAGGTAAGGTGAAGTTGGGTTAGGTAAGGCAAGATCAGGTTAAGTGAGATCAGGTTAGGTGAGATCAGCATAGGTGAGATCAGGTGAGGTTAGTTTGGGTGAGGACTGCGAGGTTGGGTTAGGCTATACCTATATGTATGAGAGCCTAATTTTTACATTTTGAACTGGTTCTAAGTCCAAAAATCGGGTATCTCGGGATATCCCTCTCCAAGAAGCTAAGAGCGTAACGGAAGACTCATGGGACACTAGCATTAAAAAGTGACGTCAATAATCACGTCAACATCGACGAACGCGCCGACTGAGCAGCCAATGAGTATTTTGATCAATTTCCCCTGAAAAATCATCACCAAGAGTGAATTTCATCCTTTGAGTAAATAAATAAATGAAGAGAATATATGCTAATTGAACAAGAAACAATTATATTTATAAATAAAAATGCAGTGATGGCTGGTGGAAACTTTCACCGCACTGGAGGTAAAATCTAGTATGGTATATGGTCCCCTGATTCATTATCTTTGAAGTGAAGCCTCATTTACACTTCGTATTTAGTTACAGTGCTCTTCACAAAACATATTTAAGCATATCGCCGTGACGTCGTATTTGTTAGACTTAATTCATTCAATCTCCCGCTCCTGACTGGCCAGCTACTTGAGTTGCACCCATGCACAAAACACAGTATGATGATTGTCGCCAAGTACAGAAAGTTTGAGCAATAAATATTCATACGGTTTCTCTCGTGTGAAGAATATAACACTGAATACATTTTTGGTTATAATTACGAACCCAACCTATGAAGGCCTGATGTTCGACCCCTCAAATATGTACTTCGACTCGTCGGTGGGACGGTATTTGGCTACATGCAGTGTGGTCATGCCTAAATTTTATTTTAGTTCCATTGAGTCCTCCCGTTACACTCCCTGCTTACTGGGTCTATCAGGTAATAATTGCTTCTGTGCGAAAAGTTCGGTAAGTACACAAGGATTCCTACCAATAGGAAATGTTAGGGGGGGGGGGGCGAAGACTGCTTTTCTCTTGCTTAATCGCTGTAATGAAAAAACGTTAAGGTCTAGTTAGCTGAGGTTAAGTAAGATTAGGTCACACTACGTGAAAAAAGTTACGAACTCGTAAGTTAGGTTTGAAGATACTAGGTAATGTATGTATGTATGTATGTCAGAATTGGTTGGGTTTAGTTAGATGTTCAATTAAAAAAGCTAGACTAGGTTAGGGGTGGGTTTCGTTGGGTTAGATAAAGGCAGTACAGTATAATTTAACTTATTTTAATATAACTTGCTTTAAAATAACTAAGTATGGGCAATAAATGTACATTAGGAGGAAAGCGGGGGCTTTTTTTCTACCGGGCCTTTTTTCCTCCCTGGGCTTTTTTCCTGCCGGGGCCTTTTTCATGCCGGGGCTTTTTTCCTGCCGGGGCTTTTTTCCTCCCTGGGCTTATTTCCTATACATATCATGTGCACAGTTAGCCGGCTTCCTAGTTTGAGCGTCTGAGCAATTCGATTGAGGTATGTATAAGGTGTATCCTCAGCAGTCTCCATCCGCTGTGTAGAGAAATTCGCGGATTCGACAACGTATGATGGCGCTATAAACTATACCGCTTTTAATCATGACACATGGGAGAGGTAGTAAGATAATAGCTTGCGGAAAATAAAAGTATATCACCATGAGGAGGCTCAGCAATCACCACCTCCATTAAAATTATTGCAACTCGTGTGCTTTGACTTTCGTTAAGCCCGCTGCAGACGACAGTCGAAACACTAAAACGTTTTTCCTTACTCATCCGATTTTGTCGTCACGAGGCACAACTTCGGCTTGGCTAGATTTCAACGGTCCAAATGGCTTAAAATCTAAGCTGCCATTGTAAAAATTCTTCTACGGCATGTGCCAACTGCCCAGTTTGGAATATCTCTCTTAATTTCNTTAGCTCGCAATAACGTACATTTTATTACGATGTTCAAACACGTTAAGATGTAGTCAGGGTCACAGAAACTTTTGTTCCAGGAACGTGAAACGCTCTTGTTTTTCGACTCCCGTCAGCAGCGGACTTTAGGATGACGTATCTGCAACTAGCTTTCTTAGATAGTCTCCTAACCTCAGTTTGGTCGTTCATTGATTAAGAATAAAGAATGAATAGATTATTCGTTGATTAAAGTTAACTGATCATAAACATAATGACTTCAAATCGAAAAGATTCACAGTAGGGAGTAGATAACCAAATTACGCACTGCCGGTTGTTGTTGAGTTACCTCCAAGAGGGCGGAGTTTCAACACCACCCTGTCTGACCGCATGGAGGAAATAGTGATGGCGTTTGATCCTGCAGGCAAGTACTGCAGGCCCTGGTCCACGTTACCACCTAAGTGGGGCCGCGCCACAAGCGGACCACGCTCTGCCGATTGCAAGGGCTGGGCGCCGCCATTTCGGTCTAGTTACGCCACTGGGGTATTGCGTGCCTTTACTCTTTTTATTGCGGCCGTCTGGTAGCCCTGCCAAACCTTGCTTAACACTTAATAGACATTGTTAAGTTCTTATCACCAGTGGTTAACCATTTGTCGCTATTGAGTAACCTTTTATCCCTTCGATTGTATTAAATTGCATGCTCCTGCATCTTTTGTGACCCTGTACGCACCATCCCTATTTTTTTAGTCTTCAAAACGTCGACAAGAGAAGCTGATACTCATCTAGTTTTCATTCATCTTATATGACGCATTTATTGAATTTTTCAAAATTTATTTCCATATCTTACCCAGCCTCCTTAACTCATCTTTCAAGATCCGCCATTTTTTTTCCGTGATTCATTATTTATGCAAGGATTTGCCAGTTGTGTGACTTGGGTAAGCGATGTCTACTGTGACACTGTAAGGATGTGAGGATGCGCACTATTATGTTTTCGTGAAGATTTGATCAGTTTAAACAAGCTTCAAATAAATATACTCAATTATCACAGTAGGAATGAATAATTACACAGATAAGGTTATTTATATTACATTATTTATCGGTTTTGGATTGTTACCGGCGTGAAGCTACGTCACTGTAGTCCGTAGACTTTGAACTGAGAGAGTCCACCTCCCATACGTAGTCCGCCTCGCTCACATAGTCCACCTCACTTCACAGCAGTGGTTAGGGTCATGCTAACCAAAAAATGACACATACCCAATGACCCCACACTTTAGGTCCTATTGTCGGAAAACCCGAACTAATTTCGGGTAAGTTGGAAAAGAACCCTGCATAACTTCGGGTAGGTTAGGTGAGAGTAGGTCTGGTTTTCCTAACCACCTATTTTTTAAATTTCGGGTGTGTCAAATTTGGGCTCGTGGGTAAGACTTGGTTAGGTTAAGTATGGCCAGGTTATATTAGATAAGATACGGTTAGGTTCGCTATCGTTAGGCTTGCTTATGTTATGTAAGGAAAGGTTAGATGTTGTTTACGTCAGCGCGAATACACAAACAAATACACTTCCGTTTCCGAGTCCACCTCACGAGCCCAAGTCGCTTACTATTTTCCCATCCCCGTAGTCCATTATTTTGTCATGCAATGCTCATTAAGTTCTTCGGAATGGGTGAGTCATCTTGTTTGTCAAGACCGTTCTGTTGTGACAGGATTGGTCCCTTGACCTTCATAGCGTGAGGCCCATTGGATCAGCGTCTTAGATAATATACCGACGAGTCTTTCATGACACGCACGGTAACTTCCATACATAGACTGTATATTCTCTCTCGCAGAAATTTCCACCTCCCCTCGTGCGCCTGCATCCTGCTACTGCTGTTGAACATAGTAATAGAATCACTTATATTCAAAATTTATTTAATCGAATTACATATATCTTTCACTACTCAACGACACAAGTTACAAAATGCATTCAAGTATATGTTTTAATTTCAAACGTTTACTTGCAATACTTGTGCACTATTAGACTATCACGATCTCAAAATTTGGGCCACGTAACCGCTGTGATAGCTGATATACCTTTGCACCTGTTTCCAGTTGCCTCCATCTCTCTTGCCCAACCCACTACCAGCAACTTGGTCGAGTTTGAAAAAAAAAAAAAAATTATAAAAAGATTATGTAGTACTGTCCTATTTTTAACGTTTTTTCTGCGTTTTCATCATTCTGACGCCGCCACTCTGGAGTTTCACGCATCAATAAATACTTTTATGAGAGAGAGGCCTCCAATCCTCTTCCTCACCTGATTTTTATTGACTTTGATGCATTTAATTGCTATTTTATTCAATAAACCGCTATTTTTCTTGCCTTATCATGGACACCAACGTCTAACACCACACCACAAATATAACTTTCTATCTATTCATGAAAGAAACTGACGAGAGAAGGCACTTATCTGTTTTCAAATTTTTTTTTTTTAGTTTCTAGCGCCATCATCTTGAACGTCAGATATTACCAGTCATTGTCAATACTTTCCCACTCTTTCCCTCCCCCCCCACCTTGATTTATTTTATGAAATTTTCTGCCCACATTTTTTACCTCCGCCTAAGAGGTTATGTTTTTTTCGTGTTTGTCTGTCTGTATATTTGTCTCTCTGTCACCAAGATAACTCAAAAAGTTCTGAACCGATTTGAACGAAATTTACAGGGATTGTTAGGTATGTTAGGAGGAACAAATGATTAACTTTCGGTGAAGATATACCCGTCCTTTTGTTTGTTTGTCTGCCTCATTTTTTTCAATGCCATAACTCAAAAAGTTATGGATGGATTTTTATGAAATTAACGTGAGTTGTTAAGTATATAACAAAGAGTAAATGACCAAATTTTGGTAATGATCTCTTTGTTC
>LQNS02278078.1:10560213-10583615 GCA_001587735.2 Parhyale hawaiensis | reverse complement strand
ATTGGCGCCATAGTTCGTAACCCGAGGGCGACTGCGACTACACTTGCTCGTCTGGGGCCAATGGGCCTATACCCGCAGCACAAACCAGTGCATGTAGGTTTCCCAGATGAGGGTGTGGTCTAAGTTGACTTTACCTTTTACCTTTACTAAATAGTTTTAGTGTCCGTGCAAAAGGTTCGCACTGCTGGTTTATTGCAGGGGTCCTATCCATGATGTAAATAGCTTCGCCAATAGAAAGTCGAACTGGATCAGAGAATTGCTTGAGAATTACGGTGTTTTCAACGAGGACATTCCTGGTTAGAGTCTCGTGTGTAGTCCTTAGGTGCATTTTTACTGCTCCGTTACATAGGTGGAGAGTCAGTCTTCTGCTTAACGTTGTACTGGTTAAACCAATGGAGCCTACATTGTGTAGAAGCTTGCAATATTCTTTGCGACATGAGAAGTTGTAGACTACATTAGTCTTGTAGATCGCCAGTTTTCTGTGCAGAGTTATTCATCATGATTAGGTGTTTTACCTTCTTATTTTTGTAGTAAACTATGAGTTTTAGCTTATCATCAGCGTTCGTACACTGTGCATTGCGACTGATGATTTGGTGTAAAACCCTTTCGTCACTTTTGTAGGCAGCACTCATTTGATTTCTGTGGTATAGGTATGCTATGGCTGTGCCCTGGTTGGTGTTGTCTCGTTTGGTTCATATTTGTCTCATCTGATCTTATTTCACTGTCAATAGTTCGGTTGGAGTACCCATTATTCAACAGAATTTGCTCAATTCTACGCAGCTCAGTTTGAAGACTTTCTGCAGATGAGCAAGTTTACAAAGCTCGATGGACGTATGATCTTATCACGCTTCTCTTGTAGCGTTCAGGACATTCACTGTCTGACTCATGCATTTGTCCAAGTTTGTAGATTTTCTGCAGACTGTAGTGTGGAAGTCATTGTCAGACACGGTTATGTCTACATCCAAGAATGGCAAGCGATTGTTACTGCTGAGCTCATACGTGAAGTGAAGAATGGAGTTTTCTTCCAATTTTTCTTTCAAGATCCGCAGGTGATCCTCACTTCTGACAATAACGAATACATCGTCCACGTACCGACAGTAGAGAAAGGGTTTGACGTCAGTGTTCATCAGAATTTGATTCTCCAAATTGCACATGTAGAATTCCGAGAACGTAGGGCCCAGTGGGCTACCCATGGCAACTCCGTTGATTTAATAGTATAATTTGGCATTAGGGCATCTGAAAGGTGATGCTGTCATGCAAGACCTCAGAAGCGATTCTAAGACTGGTTTGGGCACGGTTAGTGGTGGCAAAACGTCATGTTCATAAACGTTGCGCAAAATGATCGTAATTGTTTCGTCCACTGGTACGTCGGTGAACAAGCTTTCAACATCTAAAGAAGCTAAAACGCCTTCTGGATGTTTGCCTTCCAAAAGTCGCACAAACTCATCACGGGAGTTAAGTGAATATTTCCGTGGTATGTACGGCTTAATGAGAGCATCAAGTTCCTTGGCAGTCTTATATATCGGGCTCGTAACTTGTGAGATAACTAGGTGGAAGTGAGTTGTTTTCTTTGTGAGTATTCACATTGCAGTAGATATATCCAGGTGAGAAACTTCCCACATACGATAGGAACCTACAGACCGCTTAATTCGTAATATCGAAAAGAACCAAAGAAAATAGTCAACTGTGAATCTTTCCTGGTCTTTAATAATACATGCCTAACACAAATATAGATGTATACAAATATTTATGTATATAAACAAATATATATAGTTTAATCTCCAACGAAAACATTATCACCTCTCTCACTCTGTTCGCGGGTGAGAATTATTTTCAAACGATTATAACCATGACGGTTAGTCTCCAGCGGGATCCGCTCTAGTGGCTTCTTACAAAAGTAGTTCTGGGTACGTGGCATAAAAACACATGCCATTCTTGAATGATTCTTGACATAACCAAGGATGGTAAAGATTGCTTTCCCTCCTACCGCTGCAACTATATCTGCCGTATTTCATGAACCTTTTGCAATTCTTTGGGTGAAAAAATTTGCGCGATTAACCTGGAAATACCACATTAGCATTGTTTTTTTATGCAATATATTTGCAGATTATGCTTTTTTAGTCCTCTCCAGAGCAATCCCGTTTCTTCACAATGTTTTGTGCCATTTCATGACGACCATTACCTACCGAGACAGGTCTTCTCGCTGCTGGTCTTTTCGCTGCTCCCCTTTTCGCTGCTGGTCTTTTCGCTGCTGGTCTTTTCACTGTTGGTCATTTCGCCGTCGGTCAATTTGCCGTCGGTCTTTTCGCCGTTAGGTCATTTCGCCGCGAGGGCAATTCGCCGTGATGCACCATACATTTCTTAATAATACATAAATTATACCCAACCACTCCCAACCTAATATGCTATTATTATTACCAGGAAAAGTTTCAGCTTCTGGCCCATATTGCAAGTCGAGCAGCAAACCTACCCAGAGAAAAAAGGGTTATAAAAAGAAAAAGTGGAATAAAATTAACAACACAGTAACTTAAAATGCAACGATGCACAACATCATCGATCTTAGTCATTTAATAAACATGAATTAATGATAAAAAACATCCAACTAATGTATAATCAATAACAAATTCCAAATCTAGTTATTTACTAAAAAAATTAAAAATCACTTTCTGCAACTTAAGACTATGAAGTAACCGGTGGAACATTGTTTTGTATTCCCTGCAGTAATGCATACTTACTTCTTTATTACAGGGAATGCAAAACAATCTCCGTCAGTTACTTCGTAATTAGCTATGAACTTGCCCAAATAGCAACGCTATCCATAGGGCTTGGAAAATGAGGCCATTAGAGTATTGTATTTGTTACGTTCTCGTAGTTGGCTCTTTTCATACGACAGCAAACTATCTTCTATTGTATTTTTTAAATTTTTTCTCTTTTCCATTAAAATTATTATTATGATTATCATTATCAATCTTCAAATTCCAGTTCTAGCTCTCGGAGAAGGGCGTTTTTCTCAACTTTGGGTATCTTTATGGCTATAACTGATTGTACCATCAAAGAGATCTTTCATAATTTGTAGCACAGTTTAAGCACTAAATTATGCTCATGAAGTCATGAAATAGCTACTGCTTAGTCTAAACAATCTTTCATAATTGAAATATAACTGAAAATAAAAATTAAGGTCATACATTTAATTCATGATATTTTTCGTATAGTTACTTAGAATTTTATAATTTTTGTACTATGAATATCTGCTATTTACATCTAAAGAAGAACACGTTTAAAGAGCTATTTTCTAGTCGCATACATATTAATTTATGCATATATATGCATTTTTTAAATTTTAAATATGCGTTTTCAATTCACTCCAACAACAACATTGTTGTCGGCCTGACTTACCAACGATTGGCTTCAACGGTAAAGAATTAGAATGGGCGTCTCAGTTTCGATATCTTGGCTTGATTCTTGATGATAAACTTAATTTCAAAGCCCAAATTGAGGAGTTGGGCCGAAAACTCAGTTGAGTTCATGGTATAATATATGCATATAGCAGTGTCTAATTATGTTAATCGTGATTCATTGAAACAAATTTACTATTCATTAGCTTATTCCTTGTTCATTCAAAATATTATCATCTGGGGTGCAGCCCCTTACTGTTACATTCGTAAGCTAGAAGTTTTGCAAAATAATATACTAAGGCGAATACTTCGCGTAAAACGAGATCGAAATAATATACCGTTAATGAATCGTAGTGATATGTACCGCGATTTACAAATGTTGCAAGTGCAAGATGTGTATAACTATTCGCTTCTTACGTTTTTTCCGATCGCTCATACATAATCATCCTCTTGTCTTTCAACAATATTACGAATCACTCATACGCTGGATTGTAGATCTGAGGCACGCCTTGTCCAGTTGGACTTCAGCGCTGCGTTTGACAGGGTTGTCGCAAAAAGGTAGAATCTGAGAGCTTATTTGAAGTAAAGTAACGTTAATTATAAAAGTCAATGTAACTATTTCAAATATCCAATCCTCATGCCTGCCTGACGGCAACACTCANTGTGTATAACTATTCGCTTCTTACGTTTTTCCGATCGCTCATACATAACCATCCTCTTGTCTTTCAACAATATTACGGATCACTCATACCTCATCAAAACTACGAGAAAAGACGCTCCATTCTTAATCTTCCAAATGTTCGTGTTGATGTAGAGAAACGTTCAACTATTTTCCAAAGCGTATCACCTGTTAATCGAATTCCTACACACCTACTAGATTCTGTGTCTAATAACGCCTTTAAAAAGCGGTTTAAGGATTATGTTATGCAATTGCATTAGTTTAATTACAACTTGTTACCCAAAAAAGTTCTACAAATTTTCTATGAGTTATGCAGATATATTACTGTACGTATATTGTACTCAGAAAGTTTTCATTATTGTAATGTTTATCTGTGTGTAATAAACCTATCAAACCTATAATATGCAGTTATGTTTTGTTCAATGCATATGCATTTTCATTATACATAATCATTTTTTAATGCACATGCAGGATATGCAAAGTTATCCATATTAGGTTCGGCGTGGTTGGGTGTCATTTATGCATTACCACGCCATTTATATTAGGTCACAGCGAAATGCCCACACGGCGAAATAACCCTAACGACGAAAAGACCGACGGCGAATTGACCCACGGCAAAAAGACCTAGAACCGTTATCCACATCACGACCGCCATTTCCTGCATGTTCTTGAAATAATTCTTCTCCTGAAGCTCTCGGGCTTTCACTCATAGAATAGTTTGCATCAAATGCTATTTTTGTTTTTCATGGGATTATTTTGTGCAGCTTTTGCAAATCCACATTGCGCTTTCTGGAAGTTTGTTTATAATTTCAACCGTGTCCAGAGGTAGCTGTGGACAGACAGTACAGAACAGATACAGTTTGCGCATGCAATTTTCACTGCATTATTTGTAAGGAGCCCCGGCACAAGACACAAATCCAAATGTTCGTTCTCATTGGATTTTTCAGCAATTGAGCCCCCATGGCTAGACGGGCAGACGGTTGCTTGACCACTCATGCGACTCGTCTCAAGCTGCCAGACTACCGACGAGCAAAATTTCAGGAAATTGCAACTGAAATAGACACAACTGACTTCGTAACCCCTATGAGAGACGCCAGTGTTAAACAATGCTCACATATTTTGAAGACGAGCATTCTTTGTGCAGCTGAACGATACATCCCTAATAAACGAGTTCGTATCAGTAATGATCCCCTCTGGATGAATCGGACAGTGAAATGCTGCATTGCAAGGCGACAAGTGCNAAGACGAGCATTCTGTGTGCAGCTGAACGATACATCCCTAATAAACGAGTTCGTATCAGTAATGATCCCCTCTGGATGAATCGGACAGTGAAATGCTGCATTGCAAGGCGACAAGTGCATTACAAAGCCTGGAAGCGTAATCCAACAGAGGAGAACAGTAGGGAGAGGTGATCGTGGTATACCGGGTACATGGATTAGGCAACAGCCAAGTAATCTCCTTTCTAAATGCCGTTAGCACAGTAGAAATAATTCGCTTTTCTTGAGTATTTTTTTTGCGTAAAGGCTCCTAAAAGTAGCTCATACACTCACACAGCTGTAGTAAGCCCTTTGCCAGGACAGGAACTGGAGACGGAAATTGAAATAGCGTGACTTTTTTGATAGCCGAGTATTCTAGCATGTTCAATTTCTAGAGCAAACTTGAGCTGACACATACACCAGGCACTACTGACACCTATACATCTTTGCGTAGCGCATAACACGGAACACCCATAAGAGGAAATGCTCTCACCCTCGCGGAAGTAGCTGGGGAAGTTAGGTCATCAAAATGTCCAGAGTCGGCAAGGGAGCGGGTCAGCTCGATAGAGTCGCTGGTGTCTGCCAGCGATACGGAGGCGGGTGAGCCACCGTTCATAAGCACTGCAGCGCCTCCTGTCACATACAAGTAACTTCAATGCTTTCAAAATAGCAAGTGAAACTAATAATAAACAAGTTTTAGTTTTAGAAAAGTAGACCAGACGTCATAAACATATCGGGAACTCTAAGTCAGCTTCACATCAAGTCTTACCTCAGTGGACTGGCTTTGGCATAGGAAATATGGCGAGGAGGGGATCAAAATTGGCAACTAGAGCACTCTGAGAGCGCATACCTCCCCCAAGCGAGGCAACGGTAGCAAAAAATTCAAATTGGCTCTGAAACCATAATTTTCTTTGCGTAAACTCCAAAATCCAATCATTTGTGCCTCTTGATAGTAATAACAGCTTGTGCAATTTCTTGAAGATCCGTTTATAACTTTTTGAGTTATACTGCTAACAAACGTTATGACAAACATGAGTTATACTACTAACAAACGTTATGACAAACATGAGTTAAACATACAAACGAACGAACCGATCTGCACCAAAATTAAATCATTTATGTCTTTTAACATTACTAACAACCCTATAAATTTTATGAAGATCCACTCATTATTTTTTTTAGTTATTGTGGTAACAAGCAAAATATTGAGAACAGTGACAAACGAGCGAACGAACGAACAAAAGGATTATTACAAAAATTTAGTCATTTACTTTTTGTTATATGTATACCTAACAACTCATGGTAATTTCATAGAAATCCATCCATAACTTTTTGAGTTAGGGCATTGAGAAAAATGAGGCAGACAAACAAACAAACGGATGGACATATATTCACCAAAAGTTAATCATCTGTTTCTCCTAACATACCTAACAATCCCTGTAAATTTCGTCCAAATAGGTTCATTACTTTTTGAGTTATATTAGTGACAGACAAACAAACAAACAAACAAACAGACAGACAGACAAACACGACGAAAACATAACCTCCTTGTCGGAGGTAATAACCCTGCCCAGTACGCATAGGTTACATGAATGTGGTTCTGATCTGATAAAATACCGGGAAGGGGATCGTTTGCTCCGGACAGACACTTCCCTGAAAAAAGTTCGGACACACACACACATTTACACACACACACACAAAAAAAAAACAAGTTGAAAACTATATATCTAAGCAGACACTCCGCGGCCGGTATCGAGTCAACATCTGTGTTAAGTGAATTCGTATCATCATTTATGACACAAAATTACTGGATGCTGAGAAAGTTCTCAGTCATTTAACTTTAATGGCTACTGAACTCACAAAATATAATCATACTATGCCTGTCAATTTTTACCTCCGCCAAAGAATTCATATTTTCATCGAGTTTGTCTGTCTGATTGTTGGTCTGTGTGTCTGTCATCAAGATGACTCAAAAAGTTGTGGAAGGATCTTTACAAAATTTACTGGGATTTTTAGGTATGCTAGGAGGAATAGATGATTAACTTTTTGTGAAGATCCGTTCATCCGTTTGTTTGCATGTCTGCCTGTTTTTCTTAATGCCACAACACATTAAGCTATGGATGGAGTTTTATGAAATTTGCATGATTTGTTAGGTAAATCACAAAGAGCAAATAGTCAAATCTGTTTATTCGTTTCTTTGTTTGTTCCTGTGATTTATTTTTTGCTTGTTAGCAAAATACCTCCACAGTTATGAAAGGATTTTTATGAAATTTACAAGAAATGTTGAAAGACAGCTGTGTGTTTAACTAACGTTTGTCAGAATGCATGTTAGCAAAATAACTGAATAACTCGAAAACTTATGAATGGATTTTCAAGAAAATTAATTAATTACAGGGGCTGTTATTGCTGTCAAAATGCACAAACGATTAGATTTTGGTGCTGATAGTATGAAATGACAGTTATAGTCTCAGAATCAATCTAAATATTTCGTTACCGTTGCCTAGCTTGGCGGAGGTATGCACTCTCAGAGGGCTCTAGTTCACCTCTGAAGGCACCTTCTAAAATTTCCAGCTTCTGCTATGGAATTTTGTCTCATGCCTTCTTCAAGGAGCTTCCAAGTCGCCGATAGCGGCCAGAGGACGACGCACAAGCTCCAGACTCCAGTATAGTCCGAACGCTGAATTTCAGGATATTCAAATCGGCATATCGTGGTCATACTTCCTTTAATGCACAGGTTGGTAAAAATAGCTTGAAACGAGGAGCCGTGCTGCTCAAAGGTGCCATAATCATTCTTAAAGTATTTCATTACTTCACGAATTTTAAAGGACCGAAATTTCACCAATGTTTAACTTCGAGTTCACATGCATGCCCCTCTTTTCAGAAATCGAAGCTAGACGTTAACGTATTGAAGATAGCCGTACAAACAATTGCGGAGGCCGGCTTTTCCCGACAATAAACATTTCTGATACCAACTTGAATCCACAGTTCCTCAATGGAGAGCTTTTCATCAGAAAAAGCATTATCACTTCCTCGCGTGCGATCCTTCAGGAGTTCAGAAGAAGCCGAGCCCTGTCGGCTCGTTTCTCTTTCTCAAGGTAAATTGTTCGTGCGTCTGCAGGCAGCAGGGAGGCCTTGTCCTCTTGACTCGCCAGTATTTCAGTGTATATCGTAACAACCTATTCGCAAATGAAGAAGCAATAGTATGATTTTGAACCCAACTGTAAGAATTGGACAAAAGTCACCTGGTATCGGGTGTAAATGCAATGCTACTTACATTTCATTTTTAAATATGCATAGAATTTGCACTCATCAAATAGTATGTGGAAAGCCCAAGTTCGCCATCACAATCCTTTCAATCTGCAGTTTTCAATTATACATATAGTCACTATTAATGGGCCATGGTCACTATATGGAGACATGACAACGAACGTTGAGCACGAATCTAGCAACGCTAGCAGATCTACAGAGACCGAAATCATAATTGGTGTTTGCAGAGGAGTTCTGAGGGCAGATACACTACCACTTTTAAGCTGGAGTTAACTCAACCGTGGCAAGGAGAGATGTGGCAGGCGCCCAGTAGCAGTTTGAGGGATGTTTTTAAATTTGAACAGCAACGTGCATTCGGCTGCCATCTTTTGCAGGAGCTACAGTTATACAAGAAGGAATTCCTTGCAACACGAGCATATAGAACTGTGGGCAGCTCACCGTTTTGCTGACGATCTCGACACAAGCCTCGTAACTCAGGTTCGCTGCTGTCATCAGAAGGAGTAACGCAGGGCTGCAGGTCAGTGGAGGCGGCCGTAATTGGCGTGCAACTGCCTGCTGATGGCGACTTGACCTCACCGCCAGACTGTGTCGTCAGTGGGTGCGACTCTTCCGTGCTCTGTCAAGAGGCACAAAAGCCAATGTTAGCTTCGATGTACTCTACGAAAAATTACTTTGTAACAATGGATTTCTATTGGTAATTATATGCCCCCTAAGATAGAAAAAATGAAAAAAAAAATAACATAATCACGGTGCTTTATGCTAGGCGCGAGAGCCATGCTCGCAGTGACTGGATCGTACTATGATTATTCATCAGATGTAAAGAAAATGCAACTCCTGAATCTTGCAAGGATTGTTCAAATAGAAGTAGAGTATACATTCATGAGCGTTTGGTATGTAGGACTTTGCTATCAATAACATTCTGGCAGAAAATTAAAGTCTCGCTCTCCGCGGCGGATATTTTCTTCCATTCTTCTTTTAAAATTCCACAATTAATTCAAATCATAGTTATTCCATTTAATAACTTCCAAGCGTTCAGTTGGATTCATGTCGGGGCTCCGAGCAGGAGTAACATTCTCATCTGAAGACAAACAATAATAAATGAAGTCTTGGCAGATTTTGCTGCGTGACTCGCAACGTTATCTTCTATTGGTCCGTACTGTTGGTTATCACACTCGAGCGAAGTGAAGAGTTGTGATACTGTTTTCGTTTACGGTTTATGTTTGTTTGTCTGTACGTCCAAAAAGAGGGAGAAGGAGTTGAGCCACCATCACAATCTTTTTCAGAGAGTCAGGTGGGTTGACTTTTAGAGCAAGCTGGCTGTCAGGGATGACGGCGTTGAATTTGTAACTCCTGACTCAGCACTTTCAGTTTCTCGCCCCCTCCCTTACCGCGGGTGATGGTCTTACACCACGAGGCGTTCTAGTTAGTTAACTGCAGTTCTTAAATGAAGTAAAATATTGTCTTTAATGACTCCCTGTACACTGACACCTAATTTTACCGTGTAGCCGAACAAGAGGTCCAGTACCACTAGCTGAAATCATGACAAACACCATCGCGCTTTTTTTCTTTTGTGCCGAGGAATCCATCGTTCCTTAGAAACGCGTCGAACGAACCTTCTCCCATCAGAGCTGAACAAGTTGAACTTTGACTCGTCCCTGAAATGAACACACGATTATTGTTCTTCCGTCCACGTGATGAGTTCATTAGCAAACTTTTTCGGGCCACTTGGTGGTATTTAGAAACGTATGGCTTCGTGGAAGGTACTCTTCCGCACAAATCTGTTGGCTTAAAGTTACGGGAAACGGTGTATCTTGAAATGCTGATCCTGAGGTTAGCATTATTCTTTCTGAAATAGCAGTTGCGGTGGCAAATCTATTTTCCTGACATCCCTTAACAATCCATCTGTTTGCTCTTTCCGTTGGTTTTCTCGGCTGCCAGGTGGATTCTTGCCCTCACATAACCAAGTTTTCTCAAACAGTTTCATAATACTGTGGATAACACTCTTAGACTTCCCCACAATCTTAGCATTGCAACAGTTGAACCTCTTACCCTCAAGTAACACCACTACCATTTCTTTAACTTCCAATGATGCCACTGAGTTGCTAGCCATGTTGATAGCGCAAGAGCCGGTAAGGAATTGATCGCAAAATTTAGTTCAGTTATAATTTCTTAGCAAGGAATTAATTAAATCATGAGCTATTCGTTCAAAGTCTGAGCTCTCCCTGTGTTGCATACAAATGTTAAGCATTTTTCCTGACTTCACAACCATCATTTTGATCCTTATGCTCGTTACCGTAGTATGTCTAGTATGTCGACAGAAGCAGGCAACTGCGCACCACGGAGTTCCTACCCAGGATAACGCCCGTAAACGGCAAGGTAGGAAAGAAAAGAAAGAGCGGAGGAATGTAATATCTGTAGAAGTATGAAAGTGGAAGGAAGCAAAGCGGGCACAGAGGAAAGATGTATCAAAGGTATAGCTAAGGCTAAGGTAACCAACAGGGTTGTCTTCAGAGTTTACATTCCAAATTTTGGGCAAAGCTACTGGCCCTTTGGCGTTCAGCTGATGATTTTTCTCCAATCTAATTCTTCGGATCGGGATGGAAAGACCAACAAACAAACTACGTACTGTAAAATATACAACATAATGGATATTTAAAATTATAAATGGCATATTGGTTTTTATTATAGGGTTTTGATAACGCTCTAGTTGACCAGAGTTACGGTAGACTCACTTTCTGTGATGAGCAGCTCACAACATTCACTTGCTTGCCAAAAAATTATTGCCTTAATGATTTAAAACTTCACAGATTTTTATGTAAACTACTTCCATGATGCAAATATAACCCAGAGAAAATAATAGAATCCTGCACTAATGAGCTCAACTTATTTTGTTGCGAAGTTACGCTCTCTTTACATTAGGTTGGGTAACATATGAAACAGAATAAGGTATAACAATCGCAGCGCGCCTCTACTCGGGCGCAGTGTCCGTACCTGATCTGCAGCAGCGCTGCTAAGGCGAAGTTCCACGACTTGTCTGTTAAGCGTAGCGATTTCGGAATCCTTGACAGCCAGCTCGCGCTCTGCGTTCGACAGGCGACTCTGTAAAGTAAAGTCAACGTACGCGTTACTGAAGTGGAGCATCTCTAATACATTGTTAATACATTGCCCTTATTTCTAAAGATGCTCGAACAATCGAGAGAAGTTTGAAATTACAACTATAGTCAAACCAGCGTAAGGAATCCGATGGGCGTGGCTAAGAACGCAAAGGAACTTTGCCAAATCTGACTTGAGCGCGTGGTAAAACTTGTCTCAATCGATAAAATTATACTTATATTTGAATACTCAAAGTGCATTAGTTTAGATTAGATTTGGCACTGCTGCATTCAATTCAGCCCCGCCCCAAAAGGACTGCTTACGCTGGGGGAAGTAAGGCGCTAAGGACCGCAGGGCAATCGGGAACTGGCCGATTGCTCAGCTGAAAACAAGCTTGGGGGCGTTGTCATCTACCAGGTTCTTGTCCGGTTGCAGTGCTCAGCTGCCATGTTAACCGTGTTTAATCACAGAGATACAGGTTCTGTGGATGTGCGGTGAACTCATTAAACACTTCCCCCCATGGAAAATGAAGGATTGTCTCCGACTCAAGGAAGTCCAGTTAGTTTAATAGATTGCTATCATCTCTTCCATTTTAAAGTCGGAGATATCTTCTACAGAGCGAGTCGCCCGGCCATTAAATGGTTTAATTGTTTTTGTACATGAGATACAATTGCTAACTGGTTACGGGGCAAAATGGTCGAAGTTGGATGGTGCAGATGGACCCGGCTTCTATTTGCATCAAGGCCAGTTCCAATTTGCCAACAGCCCCAGATGTGCCTTCCTCGCAACCAGTGGTCTCAGACTCGCCTGTCGCTCCTCAACAAAGCGTCCCAGATGTCCTTAACTCCATCAGAAGTCCCATGTGCGCTGGCTCCAATGCCAGAACCCCAAACCTACACCTCATATTTTCCTTCGTAGGTGATTTCACCACCATCACGGACAACATCTACTGGTGGATTCAACAAATTATTGAAAGAACGTCGGAGTCTCACAATAGTTTTTACTAACGCCCCGACAAGCCGAATCTCGACGAAAAAAGAAGGGCTCAAGCTTAGAACAAGTAGCAGCTGAGCAAAGGCAAGCTGAAAGGATAGCATCCACACAGTCAATGGAAACAAGGGAGGAAAAGAAGAAAAACGCAAATTAACGAGATGGTGCATAACCCAAGCGACCTAAAAATTCACCGAGAACTTAAAGACAATTCGCTTGATGAGAAGACTGCTTGAAGAATCTACTGGGGCGAAATGTGCAGCAAAACAAAGTAAGATGGCATGATACAGTGCACTGCTTGCCAGGAATGGGCGTATAAAATATACCCCAGATGTAGGTGCTGAATATCACTTAATTTGTGATTTCTGTGCTTAATTAAATCTTCAGTTGTAGGGTTTTAAATGCCCTATTCAAATGCAATTGGGTATAGTACACTGTAAAAAAAAAATCCGTAACCTTAGCGGAAAAAACTCCGTAAATGTTACTGGTAAAGCCCCGTATTTTGGTTTACTGGAAGAATTCCGTATTTTCCCCTTTCTCCAGCGGCTATGCCTGCGCTTACTTCGTGCTGTACCAGATGGCTGTTCCCTATAAATTGCCATTTTATTCGTTATATGTACCAAGTACGATCTCGTTCATAATCTCATACGTTTGTTTTGAAAAGGAATATAGTGTATGTTGACTTGCATTTTACAATAAATTTCGTAAATTTTACTGAAAAATCCCTGGCAGTAATAATGCCAAAAAAAAAAAAAATCCGTAAGATTTACGGAATTCCGTAATTTACCCATCAGTCGAGGAAAAAAGCCGGCTCGGTGCGGAACTCGAATCCTCGTCATAGCGGATCTAAAGTCAACATTTTTACCCCTGCTCTTTCAAATGCGTCTACGAGAGAGTTGTAGGCCAATTAAAGCAAATGTTCTTGGCTGCTGATGATATTTACATCCGCCAAGGAGATATGCCTTAGTCGAGTATGTTTGTCTGGCTGTTTGTCTGTTACGGATTTTTATGAAATTTACCGGGATTGTTATGTATGTTAGGAGGAACAGATGATTACCTTTTGGTGAAGAACTGTCCATCTGTTTGTTGGTCAACTTTTTTTTCCAAGCAATATAACTTAAAAAGTTATGGACGGAATATGAAATTTACATGAGTTGTTAGGTATATTGCGAAGAATTAGTGACCAAATTTTTACGATGATCCGTTTGTTAGTTCGCTTGTTTGTCTCCGTGTTTAATTTTATGTCTTTTCGCAAAATAACTCAAAAAGTTCTGAACGGATCTCCATGAAGTTTTCAGGAATAACTGGTAACGGTGAAATATATAAATAATTAAATTTTGGCGATGATCAGTTGGTCTGTTTCTGCGTTTGACTAATGCTTGTCAGAATGTCAGAAGCTGCATTATGAAGGACAAAACTGATAAACTGAGTGCAAACTAGAACCATGGTAGCAGAATTCCTGTGTAATACTTATTTAAATGAGCAATTTGGTTGAACTGACGTAGTTTATTTCAGTACCCAACTTTTTAAGTTGAACAAATTGTGAACGATATAAATACATTTCCATTAGACTACAACACTCAGCAAATACGTGACTGTTGAACGTACATGTACATTTATTGTACAATTTTGTGTCAATCATTTACCAAAAAGATTATGCATTAATTACTTGAGCATTCTGAGGGCACATACCTTTGCCAAGCAAGGCACAGTAACGAAACATTCAAGCTATAATTAATAATACCGTTTGAGAGTAATAGCAACTTCTGTAATTTTCTTGAAGGTCCGTTCATAACTTTTGTAGTTAAGCTGCTAACAAACATTCTGCCAAACATTAGTCAAATACCCGAACAGATCAAGCGCCCATCGGAAAAATTCAATTATTTAGGTATTTCAACATTGCTAATTATCCCTGAAAATTTCATAGAGATCCATTCATAACTTTTTGAGTTGCTTTGCGAACAAGCATAAAATTAACACCGAGACAAACAAGCAAACTAACAAACAGATTATCGTAAAAATTTGGTCACTAACTTTTCGCGCAATATACTTCAACAACTCATGTACATTTCATACCAATCCGTTCATAACTTTTTGAATTATGTTGGTAAGAGAAATAGGCAGAGAAACAAACAGATGGACAGATTTTCACCAAAAGGTAATCATCTGTTCCTCCTGACAGACCTAACAATTATAGTAAATTTCGTAAAAATCCGTGACACACAGGTAGACAAACACAGAAAAACACACTCGACAAAAGCATACCTCCTTGGCGGAGGTAAATAACATCGGCAGCCAACAATATTCCTTTAATTGGTCTACAGCTCTCTCGTAGCAGCGCTTGACAGGACAATGGTAAAGATGTTGACTTTGGATCCGCTGTGACGAGGATTCGAGTCTTGCACCGAGCCGGCTTTTTTCCTTAACTGCTGGGCAAACTACAGAATTCCCGTAAATCTCACGGAAAATTCCTTGGCAGCAATAATGCCAAGAATTTTAAGTAAAATTTACGGAATTTTATTTGCAGTGTAAAAATATGAGATGAAAGCATTTGCCTGCTGCACGAACCAACACAAGGAGGTTTCATGGCTGAGGCATATCCTTACTTAAAGAATCAGTTCTGTGAAGCAGAGTTGACAGTCATTTTGCACGTGCTATCGAATTACTACGTATATGTCCCTTGTTCTTTCCTCTGTGATATCGTCTTAATGTGGAAACGAAGGCTTAAACCATTGACTATAACTCATCCAGTATGTACTTTAAGAGGTTTTTAAATTGCTGCCAATATCAAGCTGCTCGAAGACAATCCTATATTGTTTTTGTTTGTTCTTTTTAACCTTATCTCAAAAGCACTTCAGCGTAAATTTAGGAAGAATCTACTATCTTCTTTTTTCCTCTGTGGGATCGGGATCGTTTTTCACTTTCAGAGGTATATTCTGGCGGGCCCTATCCCGGTCAGAAAATATACGGGCCACAGAACCCCAAGGGAAGTCTTGACTGCCTATTCCGCAGGGGGTGTTGCAGCTGGCTGCAGTTCCTTGTCAGAACGTTACTTAGTTAGGTGAGGTAGGTTCTCAATACCTCCTCTTCTGTTCTGCGAGGAGGACTGCCGAATGGCGGTCAGTGATCCATTCCAAGGGACTCCTATCTGCTCCCATGTTGGGGGTCACGGAGAGATTGACAGTCTTTTGATTTACCGTAGTTCTTCCTCACTTAGACCGCCATTGCAATAGAAATGAGAGGCTTGACACTTCGAAGTAAATAATTATCACGATGAAGCTTCAGAGGATATATGTATATTGCCCATGCGTATNCTCCCATGTTGGGGGTCACAGAGAGATTGACAGTCTTTTGATTTACCGTAGTTCTTCCTCACTTAGACCGCCATTGCAATAGAAATGAGAGGCTTGACACTTCGAAGTAAATAATTATCACGATGAAGCTTCAGAGGATATATATTGCCCATGCGTATAGTTAAAGATAATTATTTCGCAGTAACTCAAGGGCATGTAACGCTGTTCGACTGGCACTGTGCAGTATACAGAGCTTTGGAGGTAATCGTAGATTGATTGCGCTTGCGAATACCGAAAACAGTCTGTAAGGCTGTGTTTGATTAAGCAGCAAAATGAAGGGCATGTTTGGTTGTGCGACTAAGTTAATACAATAATTATCCGAGGTTTGACCTGTCCGAAATATCAGACAAAGCTTTGCCAATTGTCTTGTGTAGCAAATGTTAGAAACTACGCAGTTACTTTGTGCGCCCTGAAAATTCCTATTTATGAAGCAACACTGCGTTACAGGATATTCTAGAGGTAACCGATTAAGGCTCAATGCCCGAAACCAATTCAATGGGTTGAAGCAGCGCACCTGCAGTCCAGGCCTCAGAGGCATCTGTGGCGCCCAATCGAACGTGCCTAAGATTCGAGATTTGACTCGTCCGAATCTCCAGTCTGAAGCTTTGTCAGAATGAATCGTGGTTGCAAAGAGCAGGAGCAACGCGATTACGTCAAGTCTGCTGAAAACTCCATTTGATTAAGAGCGTGTACGGTAGGGAGTCAAAATTGAACCTTCGAGGTGTGACCTGCCCGAAACGTCAAACAAAAGCTTTGGCTTTATGGGCCAGGATAGCCAGATAACTGGGCATTAATAAACACAACCCGGGGCTAAGCTCCCCTCTATCTCTCAATCCTAGCGGCGTCCATAGTAGGCTATACTTAATAGAACGTACAAAGACAGGCTACAGTCCACCTATGGGGCAGATTCACCAAATCATTATCGGCGCACAGCCTACTGGCTCAAGTGACAAGTCGTCTCAGCACGCGCAAGCGAGTGACTGCACCCGAAGCCTAAACCGGTGAGCAATACTTCAACAAAAGCAACAAGAATGCATAAAAGCGTCTACTGACTACATTCCTGGCACCGAACTCAGCATTTACAATGCCTTACGCTGAAGACTAATCTTACTCGAAGCACGTAGCACAAGACACCTTATATGCGTTTCAAACGTACGTTTCTCATCAAAGAGGACACCCAGCATCCTAGATCCGTGAAACGCAGTCTCACCTACATAGCTGCAGAGGTGGATGCAGAGCAAAAGTATCCGAGAGCGACTGAAAATCATATATTTAGCCCTGCTCGCATTCAGCTTCACACTCCACGCAAAACACCACGCACTAAGGAGCGGTAAGTTCCTATTTAGGGACTAAGCGATAGAGCCACGCATGTTGTGGCAAGAGGTCATCGGGTGAACTCATGTGGGGCGGCCACAGGCTCCTTCCGTCATTACTAACGGGTGTTCGTTGAAGTTTTGTGAGCGCATTGCCTGTAACAGACCGGTGTTACATCTCTTGAGTCGAATTGACAATGAGGAAGAGTCAATAAGCCTTGATCTTTGTAAATCCCAAAACAGCTAGTATGCTAGGCGCAAAATTTGATGAATTGGCAGGGTACGTGGAAACTGGCCGCATCTGTTCTCGGTATTTACCCAGTACAATATATCTAAAAAAAAATGTTATAAAGTACGGATATTTAGCATAAAAGTTGCACACAATGAAAATAATGTCATCTGATGCTACGTCTGATTAGTTTTGTAGCATGGGCTACCTACCATAGTATCTGCAACATTATGGTTAAAATCGTTACACATGAAAAAAGTAGAACACGCACACAATTGTACAGTATAACATAACTCATTCAATTATTCATTATTTTTATTCAAAAATTTGAGAGAACTTCACTCACTTCGTGAAGAATAACAACTAAACTTCCAAGCAAATAAGGGCATTTTACCTCTGTGCAAAAGTTAAGGAACCCCTCAAAAAATGCCTCCAAAACTATGCATTTCATTGATCTTTAAAAGACTCTATATCACAATAATTGAATAAATGAGACTGGAGTAGCATTATTTCCACCAGACAGACAGTAAACAAACAATCACGGCACCCGTACTACGACGTAACATGGCTTCTGAAAAACAAAACATGTTCTGTCCTTGCATAACCCTGGATAAGTATAGCGGGGCGACCAGTAACCCCAATTTTTTTAATTCTAATTTAATTTCTTATCGTAGCTCGTGCTTGTTGCCCCATATGCCCTCCTAGCACAAGGTTTTAAAGGATAACATGTAATGAAACAATGAACAGGGCGAGTAATATAGGCAATGTGAACATTTTGGGGACGCCTGTGACTGTGACCCCAACTATGCCTCTAACGTGTACTTATTGTTATAGTTATAAAGAAAACTATTATCATACTATTTGAGTTTCTTACAAAATGTTTGTGTTAAGTGTGCTCGAAACAAGGAAAATAAGTATTTCATAGAATTTTCTGCATATGAACTTGTTTGTGTACCTGGAAACTTTACTTTACAATGGAAGATATTGCTATTTTTACTATACATTATGTTTACTTTGTGTCAAATAAGGAAAATAGATTTAATTTATTGAATAGTAATTTTTAAAAGAATATGGATCCAGAGGACACTGCAAAAACCAAAAACACTACGTTAAGAAAGTACCCCACATGAAGAAGACACTACATCTACACTAGCGGGCAAAATAAAAGGATGATTTTCATTTTTTTAAATTAAAGGTTAACCATGTAGAGTAGGTTAATGAATCTTTTGATGGGGCCCTAAGGAATGTATTTAACATAATTCTACAAAATATCATGACAAACATAACTATATTTAATACATTAGAGCAATCTAACAAACAATAACAAAAATTGAAGAGTGGAAAATAAGAGAACGATCGTTTTTAAAACATTCTCACATTTACCCCGGTCATCTGGCAACATTCAATTTCGTGTACATGACTTCTAGAACTTCCACTCTTACGATTACACCATTCTAGAGACATGGCACCTCACGTGAAAGTTACTCCTGAGCTGCGGGAAGAAATTGTTAAGCTCAGGTCCTCGGGAATGACTCTTTCGGCCATATCAAGAGAGGTAAACCGTACCAAGAGCGTTGTTTCTGGTGCTTTGCAGCTCTATGATGAAAAGAAACAGCTGGAATCACCGGTATCTGCAGGCCGCCCTCGAAAAAACGTCGTATGAGTTGATAGGATTATGATACGCTATGCCCAGAAGGATCCCTTCGAAACTGTAGCGGGAATTTCCAGAAAGCTGAAGGTCAATAACAATATAGAAGTGTCTTGCTATACCATTTCTCGTCGCCTCAATGCATGTGGGTTAAAGGCACGCAGTCCTGCCACTAAACCACTTATCAATAAGAAGAATAAGAAAGCAAGGCTTGAATATGCGGAAAGGCACATCGTTTGGAGCGATGAAGATAGGGATAGAGTGCATTTCAGCGACGAGAGTAAATTTAATTTGGTTGGATCTGATGGCAGACGGTATGTTAGACGTGCAACAGGTGACAGGCTGAACCCGAAATGTGTCAAAACATCTCTACAGCACGGGGGAGGTAGCGTAATGGTGTGGGGCAT
Source organism: Parhyale hawaiensis (assembly GCA_001587735.2). NCBI lineage: Eukaryota > Metazoa > Arthropoda > Malacostraca > Amphipoda > Hyalidae > Parhyale > Parhyale hawaiensis. Next base: position 10,563,985 of record LQNS02278078.1, on the reverse strand, counting down.
GTTTTCATCTGAAGGAGTTGGACCGTTGGTGGCCATTAAAGAAACTGTCAATGCTAATGTGTATCTCAATCTTGTACTGCAATATGTTACCCCATTTCTACGATCATCACCAAACCAGCCAGGAAATTTTATGCAGGACAATGCCCCGTGCCATACTGCAAAGAAAGAGAAGGAATATTTTTTGCGGAAGAGAATATCAAAGTCATGAAGTGGCCTGCCCAGAGCCCGGACTTTAATCCTTTTGAAAATTTATGGAAAATTATAGGTGACAATGTAAGAGAACGACAACCAACAACATTAAAAAATCTGTGAACTAAAATTGAAGAGGAATAGAAAAAACAACTCCAGAGTTTTGTAAGAAACTTGTGATGTCGTGTATTCGTCGCTGTGCTAAAGTTATCGAAAATAAAGGTTTTAGTACTCCATACTAATTGTTCTAAACCTAAAATTGACCATTGTTCCATGTTATTTGTTTGTAAAATTGTATTTAGAGACGATCGTTCTCTTATTTCGCACTGTTCAATTTTTGTTATTGTTTGTTAGATGGCTCTAATGTGTTATATATAGTTATGTTTGCCCTGATGCTTTGTAAAAATATGTTAAATACATTCCTTAGGGCCCCATCAAAAGATTCATTAACCTACTCTACATGGTTAAGCTTTATTTTGAAAAATGAAAGTAGTTCTCTAAGTTTGCCCGCTAGTGTATGTACTTGGACATATATGTACATATGGAAGGAACTGCTTCATTCCATAAAGGAAAATATATTGGGTAAAAACGACATAAATTTGAGATATTTTTATACTTTTCATTGCTTGTAAGACAAAGTTAATTGTTTAATTGATTATTTTCTGGAAATAAATAAAAAAGTTATAAAAATAAGTAGAACCAATGCTATTTCCTATTTGCAACTAAAAGAATTTCTTCTTTTTCATATAGCTATATTAGCTAATACTTTTATGAATTATTGAAAAGACTAGAGTGCCCGAGCTATCAAAAATGACAGCAAGAATTTGTTATGATCAGTCATCGTTGGTCATATTTTTTTTTATCAATGCTAGGGCAGAGCAGCGCCAAGCTTTCCTTCGGTCATATGCTGAAAAGCAATGTTCTTTTTGGCCCACAGTCGATATTGTCTCCTAATAAATACTGAAGTTCTGCATCTAGGATAGTGACGCTGTCATAAAGCTAGGAAATTTTCATCAACTGAAATGTTATTCCGTTGAAAGAAGAACCCAATCTTGAGAAAATTACCCGCCATCTTACCGTTGAAGAATATCTTGCCAATTACTTCGATGGTTATGCAATATATGGGAGCATCAGCGTAAACTCAGTTCAGCTGAAGCTCGGGTAAAGGAAACCTCAGAAGAGATTACGAATCACGATGCAAGAAAGTGCTTAGAGAAGCTGTGTGCATCTGCATTCAGTGGACTTCAACGTTGGAAAAGAAAGAACTGCATTCAGANGGAGCATCAGGGTAAACTCAGTTCAGCTGAAGCTCGGGTAAAGGAAACCTCAGAAGAGATTACGAATCACGATGCAAGAAAGTGCTTAGAGAAGCTGTGTGCATCTGCATTCAGTGGACTTCAACGTTGGAAAAGAAAGAACTGCATTGAGATCTACGTGGGCGATTTAAAATAAAAATTAAGGCGAAAACTAACAATCTAAAAAACATATTTACTGATAAGCTAGTCTATATTAAAAATGAACGTTTCGGCTCTTCGGTCATCATCAGCAATCTGGAATGAATTCAAATGTATAAAAATCAACATAGATATAAGCACACAGTCGTAAACTAATGAACTAAAAAACTGATTATAAAATCCCTCAGCTTCTTCAACTGCTGGCCGACCAGCAGTGGGAGAAGCTGAGGCGCGAGCTCACGTTGCTGGTCGGAAAGTTTTTCCACTGCATTAATTTGTATGTAATTTTACTTAATAGTTTTACAATAGATTAATTTTTCAAGTTCAAGGATAAGCTTCCAGTCAGCATGCTCTCGTCCGTCGTATATAATTATTGTTGTCCACAGTGTGGATCTGGGTACGTGGGTTGTACCTCGCGTACCCTTAGAGTAAGGACTTTCGAGCATGCTGGTAGGAACTTCAGAACTGGCTCGATACTTGCCCATCCTCCAATATCATCCGTTAGATCTCATGCAGAGCAATGCAAGTGTATTGTAAAACATGAAAATTTCAAAATTTTAGGCTCAGGAAAATCCTCTTTAGTCTTACGTATTTTAGAATCTCTATTCATTTTAAAACTAAAACCGAAATTAAACGACCTGCAGTCGTCTCATATACTCCAGATAGTAATTGGTTAAAGTTCTTATCATTTTAGGGATTTTATGATAAGTTTTTTAGTCTATTAGTTTACGACTGTGTGCTTATAGCTATATTGATTTTTATGCATTTGAATTTATTCCTGATTGCTGATGATGGCCGAAGAGCCGAAACGTTCATTTTTAATATAGCTAGCTTATCAGTAAATACGTTTTTTATGCATAAAAATGTTATTTTTACACTTCATTTTTATTATATTTTTTCTGATTTTTTGTAAGAGGGCAATAATGATCGCTTAATTTATATTTGGCCAGTCGTTTCTACAGTCACAAAAGTTTGGGTATTGGGAAAACACAAGGCTAAGACGCTGCAGTCTGAAACGATGCCCGAGCAAAATAGGGACGCAGTTACTGTATAGTTCCTGCATACGGTAAGAAACTGGCGAATGCCGGAGGAAGATGGGGAAGAGAGCGTAGGCACGGGATCAGATGTCAAGTGCGAGGGACAGGACAGCAGATCTGTACCTCTCGCTACATCGACAGCCATGAGGTGGCGCCTCAGGTTAAACATAGACATTTTCGATTGGGGTAAATAGACTGCCATTATTAGAAAGGTAGATCTTTAAGGGGTCTTTCAAAGCACACATCGACTTATGTATAGTAAGTAGACAGGGAAGGAGGACCACGCGGAAAGTGTAATAATAAAAGCAATAAACAGAGGCATTTGCACTTTGTCGCGTTTGCCTGTCAGTCCGAATGTTTGCCTGTCAGTCCGTCTTTAAGGGTTCGGGTGGAGTCAGAGGCGGAACGGTACGATCATGACAAAAATACTATGGAAAGGCGTAAATAATTATGTTTCGAGTTGACAATGAGAAGATTTGACTACTTTTTTGTTTTTTTAAATTATGCGTTCTACGGGGCTTTAGTACACTAACTAATGGGGGTTAACAGCGAGTAATTCTCAGTGCAGTTTATCCCTTAATTCAATAAAAATTTCCTCCTAACATACCATTAGTAAAAGTAAGAATTTGCTAGGCCGCTCAGAAAAGATAAAACGCTAAGTAGAGGAAAATCGTATTTTCATATTTAAGTAACCATCTACTGCAAGGGTAATATTTCAAGGTCGCGGCTCTTTAGAATTGAGATGTGTACGCGGTTTCGAGGAGAACTGTCACAAGCAAGCGGGCTGGCAGAGGAGCACTACGAGCCTGCTGTCTTGCCGAGATGCGCGGCAACTGCCGTTGAGGCGGCGAGGGTGAGGGACGACAGCGGGCGGCCGCGGCAAGTTGAGGGACCCTGTTGAGTATGAATAGAGCAGCCCCTTTGGCGCAGTCTGAGATCATCGGGGTCTGGGGCCTGAAGACCAGCAAGAGAAGAAGTCCTCCACACTCACCATTGTACACTACACTCGCTTGTGCTTTGTTGAGCTTTAGGGATCCTTTTGGACCCCACAGGACGAAAACAATTGCTCAAGTTTCTTATACACTCCCTTGA